>JASAMY010000971.1:0-33864 GCA_030248085.1 Paralinhomoeus sp. GSCO2_6 | reverse complement strand
TACGCAACTATGGAATTTGCGGGTTTTCGAGCGCAATTTGAATACTTTGGACTTTTCGCAGTCTATTGTCGCGCAGATATTTTCAAAGAAAAAATTGAAGTCACAAAGATAGCTTTAAAAATTTTATTTGAATTGAATTGAAAACTAATCTTTAAGAGTCATCTTCTGAAAGAAGCATACATCGGGCTGAAGGGGTTGACACTTTTTTTTCATCTGATCTCACGGATTTTCTCGATAATTTTGCTGATGATTCCTCATGTCTAATGATTCACTTTTTATAATTAGACGATATGTCAAATCTGCACCATTTGGGCAGTAAAATTTCGTCAAATTTATGCATGTAAGTGTGATTTGCATATGAACGGCTTTGGGTAGCAGGCACAAAACAATCCCTCCTGGGGTAACTTTTGGCGCTGATTCCAAAAATCATACTAATTTTTTTGAAAAATTATTTTGGTGTTGATTTTTTGCAATTTTAAATTATAAACCATTTTTTCCTCGAAAAAAATGCATTCGGCCCAGAAATTTTTTGCATTCATTGGATAGCCCACAGCTCCTGCTATGCTGGAAAAAATATGCCTACTTCAAAACCTTGGACCTAAAGGCCGAAATCTTGACTTATTTTCATTTTCCTTCAAAATGTGCATTTTCAATACGCATTTTCTCATGTGTCTGTTAATTAAACTAGCCGCTTCAACTCAGGACTCCTGCTTGCAAAGTGCTCCAAAGTGGTTCAACATCAATTTGTCTCATGAAATAAAATCATGTTGAGATTCCTCAGTTGTACAGGGTGTATCAAAACTATATGCACCCCCTCTAGGGAAATACTGGTTGGACGGATTTAGCTGAAATTCAACATAGATGTAGGCCCAACAAAAATACATGACCAAATTAAATTTCATAAAAAACAAACAACCAAGCGTCGAGATATGAGCAATCATCCATGGTACAGTGAAAAAATCTTGTCAGTAAAGGTTTTGACGTGCTGTCACCACTTCACCCGTTTCTTGACGAATCAGCAGTGGTCGCCCGACGTCGGATCGGTCAGTGATGGCCATGTCATGCAGCTCTCTGTCCCAGTGCTCGGTGACCCATCGTTCCGATCGCTTCAGCTTCTGAGCCACCCATTTTCAGGTGATGAACTGTGCACCTGCGTCGCGTGTCGTTCGAAAAGTCACTGCACCCGCTTCATCGACGAGACGCACTTGGGCAGTGTCGTTGACCTTTCGTAAGCGCGACATGGCCCTCGACACTCATTTAAAACAGTTGTTTGTCATTTAACAAGAAATTGTTGCAATAACACACGCAGTAATGCTTTACGGCAAAACTTTACTGTACCTTGGATGATTGCTCATATCTCGACGCTCGGTTTTTCGTTTTTTATGAAATTTAATTTGGTCATGTATTTTTGTTGGGCCTACCTCTATGTTGAATTTCAGCTAAATCCGTCCAACCAGTATTTCCCTAGAGGGGGTGCATATAGTTTTGATACACCCTGTACAATGATGAATCACAGCAATGATGAAACTGCAAAGTGTTGGAATGCATGTCAACCAAAACCAATACATGTCAACCAATGCCTTTGCATGAATGCCAAAGAAGTGCTCTCTGTTTTAAACACCCACTCTGTTTGCAGTGTGCCTTCTGATCCCAGCATTTTGCAATGGCAAAACACAATTGTTATGTCCATTGCGTCCATGCGTCCAAAACCTAAGCGAAGCCTAAGCCTAAGCAAAACCTAAGCATAAGCCTAAACATAATGCCTCAGCCTAAGCAAAGTCTGGACTAAGCCTCAGCAAAGCCTAAAATTAAGGAAATTATCATTGGACGCACAGACACAACAGCTGAAACAATTGTTTTTAGGGCAAAACACAATTGTTGCGTCCATTGCGTCTGTGCGTCCATGCGTCCGAAGCCTAAGCCTAAGCGAAGCCTAAGCCTAAGCCTAAGCCTAAGCAAAGTCTGGACTAAGCCTAAGCAAAGCCTAAAATTAAGGAAATAATCAACGGACGCACGTACGCACGGACGAAAACGGACGCAAACGGACGCGACAATTGTTTTTAGCCGTTTTTAGCGGTGTATAGGCAGTATTCGAATGCGTTTTGTGCAGTATTCGAATTTTCCAAAATAGACCAGGAATCCAAAAGCCTACGACGACACAATAAACCCTTTCACCGCATGCCATTTTATTTTGCACGATCGCAGCGTGCACTACAAAAGCAATTTTCTGCAATGCGGATCATCGTCGATTATGCGTAGCGTAGCAAGCAGCCAGAGAGGTACTTGAAACTTGAAATCGTGACATGCTCATGTGACTGTCAGTGCAGCCAAACACCAACAGTGCCTTGTGCGTATAACAGCAAACAAAACCAAGCTGCGCCAAACTGGAGGTGCTGTGCGGGAGCTTGAATGAGGTCGATGGTGGAGCTGATAGAAAGTCATCAAAGGCGAGAGATCTTTGGACTTGAAGAGGGTGCGGACTTAGCCTCGGTTAATGGGCACTGTTTTGTGGATGACAACGCGGAGTAGAGGCCGCCGCTCGCCGCGGACGACGTGGACTGGTGCTCGTCCGCGCCGCTCATCAGTCGGTTCAGTGGCCTCTCCGTCGTCAAGACGGACAGTCCGAAGTACAGCGACGTGCCGGACGGCAAACCCAACGACAAACCCGGAAGTTGCGCAGCGTCGTTGTGTGCGTCAGCGTCCGTCGACAGGTACGACGTCGATGTGCCCTGCCTGCCTTTTTGGCGCTGTCGACCCCGGCTGACGCGACGACGCCGAGCTCCATCCAATGAACGTGTTCCACAGCTGCACCGCTGGCGGTGGCTTCCCTTCTCAAACTTCTCGGCATCTACCTTCGCCTTGATGCTCATCCGCACATTGAATATTGGCGGCAACGTCTACGTACAAGTCTTTGGCGGCAAGATATTGAACGATCCAAATAAATACACTTCGTAAAAACACGAATTGAGATGTTTGACACGGTTGTTTTGCTTTGTTACGGAATGTTTCGCTTCTAATTCGAATACTGCACATATACCGTTTTAGCCTCTTGCATTAACACAAAACTGCTTATATCAAAAGGGATTAGATAGAATGGTCCAAAGGAGACTGTGGCGTGCTACCACCAAGTATGTAAACGACCAACTACTATTGCACAGTGCTGCCCAATTCGAACGTGTGTCAGGGTAGTAGTTTAAGAGGGGAGCTTTGCTAAATTCCGTGATTGCGTTTCTATAGAATTCTATGGTAAAAATACTTGTTTATAAGTCTGCCCACTTTAGGCACAATCAGCGGCAAAAAAGGCCAGCGTTACGAGCGTCATAAGAGACACACCGAAATAATGACCCCCAAAAGCCCGATGACAGTAGGTTTTTTTTGGATGATGGGTTGCTTAAAACTAAATCGGCAACATCTGTATGCAAAAAAATAATAAATCAAGGTCATATAAGCAACCCATAACAAATGCCAAGGTAGGTGCAAACCATATTTCAACACAATCTATCCAGCACAATCCAGTCAATTGTATTGTATTGTACTGTATCAACTTCAAATGTTCTGTATCTCGTGATTACGGTATCGCAGTGACAAACGGATGTGATATTCGTGATCAGCGTGGTCGATTACATACATCCCAAGCAGATTTGATGCTAAATTCTCAAATTCGATCAAACGCAATTTGCATATTTAACGTGCCATATCTCGCGATTACGGTGTCGCACTGGAAAACGGATGTGAAATTCGTAATCAGCACTGTCGATTACATATGTCCCAATCAGAGTTGATGCTGAATTCTCAAATTCGATCAAATGCAATTTGCATATTCAATGTGCCGTATCTCGTGATTACGGTATCGCATTGGAAAACGGATGTGATATTCGTGATCAGCGTGGTCGATTGCATATATCCCAAGCAGATTTGACACGAAATTCTCAAATTCGATAAAACACGTATGCGCAATTTGCATAACTCACGGATTACGGTAGTTTCAGAAGTGCCACTCTTATTTTGACGGTGAAATGTGCCAAGGCAGCTTCATGCAAAATTTCAGCTCAATCCATCCAGCACAACTGTCTGCGCTGCGTTGCAGACAGACAAACATTGTGCTTTAGTAATATAGATGCGACAATATAATGATATTTGGAATCACCCATTCATACTGAACGCATAGACATGCAATTCGATATGGTTTGAAAACCATTAGTTTTTCTTATTTCGCCACCTGGTATTATGAAAAGTAGTGGTTATAAATCACAAAAATGAACACTTTTAAACCATATCGAATTGCATGTCTATGCGTTCAGTATGAATGGGTGATTCCAAATATCATTATATTGTCGCATTTAATTAACAGACACATGAGAAAATGCGTATTGAAAATGCACATTTTGAAGGAAAATGAAAATAAGTCAAGATTTCGGCCTTTAGGTCCAAGGTTTTGAAGTAGGCATATTTTTTCCAGCATAGCAGGAGCTGTGGGCTATCCAATGAATGCAAAAAATTTTCTGGGCCTAATGCATTTTTTTCGAGGAAAAAATGTTTTAAAATTTAAAATTGCGAAAAATCAACACCAAAGTAATTTTTCAAAAAAAAATAATATGATTTTTGGAATCAGCGCCTAAAGTTACCCCAGGAGGGATTGTTTTGTGCCTGCTCTGCTACCCAAAGCCATTCATACGCAAATCACACTTACATGCGTAAATTTGACGAAATTTTGCCGCCCAAATGGTGCAGATTTGACATATCATCTAATTATAAATTATAAAAAGTGAATAAAAAGTGACATGAGGACTCATCAGAAAAATTAGTGAGAAAATCCGTGAGATCAGATGAAAAAAAAAGTGTCAACGCATTCTGCTGGATATACAGAAGATGACTCTTAAAATTTCACTGTGCGCAGTTTAGAGTCCCAATTTTATTCAACGTATATATATTTGGAATGTTTAATAGTGTTGTTGATAGTCGCTGAGTTAATTAATTAATTAGAAATTTGCATATTGATTACAGCACTTGGAAGGTGGACGTTTCTACCGTATTCACGACACACGCCACACTCCTGGGACGCTATCTGTGCAGCGGTTCGGTCGATTTCTACAACAACTTGGGCGGAGTGCGGATTTAATGAGTTTATTGGAGTAATTCAACATTTAAAACTGTGTTTTTCCATTGTGGAGGCGCTGTGAAATCCGGAGAAATATGTCAGCAGTTGAAAAATACTCTGCAGTGCAGTGTTTTTGGGCATTTTTACGAGAAAAATTGATTTTGGAAAATATGTGACCAGGGGGGGGGGAGTCCAGTGTTTCTTTCAGAAATGCTACTTTCAATCTTTTTAGTCACACGCTTTTTTGCTGCACGTAATCATGAAATGGGCGCCTTGCATAGTGATTGTACGCTGTCTTTAATAGGTTCAAGAATTTTTTTGAGTCTCATTTTTGTTAGTGAAACTTTTATTTTTTTGTTTGGTTATTAATTTTAGTTTAGTTTACTTTTAGTTCGACATCGATCGCGAAGCGGGGGACCGGGGCATCTACCACCGCTACTGCTTCGAGCGGGCCGCCGTCTTTATGGCGGACATTTTTACCACCGTCAGGCATGTATACATAATTAAAAAAATGAAATTCTTTTTTTTTTAATGTGAAACAAGCAATACGTATTTGTCGCTCTTGGTTCAGTTACGTATTGCTGGATTTGTTGATCTGCAGCATGGGATCAAGAAAGAGTGGTGCAGAATGGTGGTTGCTGCTGACGACTTGCAAAGAAACTATGATCGTGTTGACTTATACGAAGACCCGTTTTGCAACTCCAGTTGGCAGTACGGACGCAAAGAGACCATTCAGTGCACAGATGAGAGGTCGAGCTCGCGTAAGACCGCTCTGGAACTATGGGCAGAGAGTGTGGCCACCAAACTATTCTACAGAGAGATCAAGAAGTCTTCTTTCTCGGTTCTCGAAAACTCCAGACTGTCCATCTACTCAATCTCACCCATTGTTGATGCAATTCTTGCACGCGGCGACCAACGCAACACTTCAGCTGGTCTTGGCAAGTGGACAATCATAATCTGCGCTTTTATTGCTCTTTTCTTCAACTGCATTTTTCTTGCTCTGCTGACGATTGTCTACAGGCAGCTGTGCTGGAGCACTCTGATTTTTCTCTACAGCACGGCCTTCTCCAACATGCTCTACTGCTTCTCATTGATTGTTCACGATGTTCTGAAGAACAATGCCATTGCTGCCGTTGGCGACTACTGCGCCGACTCTCAATGTACTGTTGATGAAAGTGGAGAGGCCGATACAGGAACGTTGTCGGTGTCGACAGCTGCGCGACTCTTTGGCAATAAGCACTTTCTCACCAATGGCACGGTCAACTCGTTTGCCTGGATCGAAGTGGCCATTTCCACGTCTCAACAGGCCTCTCTGCTACTCTTTATCTGCTTTATCGTTACTGTGGTGCTGCAGTTCGACTTGAAGTGGGCGAGGCTCTCAAAGAAGAGATTGTATCCTTGGGTCTGTCTCGGAGGTTCCTGGCTGGTTCCGCTGCTTCTGTCGGCGCTGACCATGCTTTGTCAGGCCCAGCGCTGCAAGCAGTATCTGCACCAGACCATGCACTGCGAGATGCGAGGAGTCAAGCACGCCATTGTGATTGGCGCCCTGGACAGGATGAGCGACCCTCGGTTCACATCACCGGCCAGGAAACTGGACTACGTTGCTGTTGGTCTGCCCGCTTTGTCCTTTGCACTCCTGCTGTTCGTCTGCATTCTGGTCCACGTCTTGGTCAGTGTTCGGTTCTACGCCACTGCCTCGGCCAACAGACTCCGGTTCTCGACTGGAGTCAGCCTCCAGCTGGAGACGCATTCTAGACGCTCCAACGCCAGCAAGAACAGCCATCTCAGCGTCCTCTTCGTCACGATCTCGCTCTCGCTGACTCTGTTCTATGTCATTGCTCTGCTGCAACTGTTCGTCGAGTGTCTGGTCGGCTTCAAGCCAGTCTCGGACTCCGGCACGGGCAGCAGCGGTCACCAAACCCAGGTGCTGCTCGCCCAACTGGCCAGACTGGTGACCCTGCTCGACCCCCTCGTCAATCCCCTCGTCATCTGCATTAGAACTGCGCCCGTGCGCAGGGTGGTCTTGGCGCGAGTGACTTCTTCTCGACCTCATCACCTTCTACTAGTGGTACTGACTGCACTGCGCACAGGTTTGCAAACGGTGCTGCAAAAACTGTCAGCAGTCGATGCCGCCCAGGACCTATCGCAATCGCCAACGGAGATCGAGCTTAGCGAGGCAGCAGCACCGCCACAGCAAAGGAAAAGCAGAAGCGAAACCACTGTAACAGAGGTCTTGTGAAAGTGCGTCTATGTATATGTCGTGTCGTGTTGTCTGGTGCTGTGACATTGTGATACACCACAATGTTGCACGTACACACATTGTAGTGGTCCAGTTGTTGTCGCTGCCTGGTTCTCGAAGCTTCTGTGGCACTGTATATGTGTGCCACACAAGTGCCATTCGATTTCTTTCAGGGCATGCAAGGAGTTACCGTAAATCCTCTAATTTTGGGGGGGCTACCGTAAATCCTCCAATAGAAGCCCCCCTCCAATAGTGCCTCCCGCTCCACGCACGCACGCACGCACGCACGCACGCACCACGCACGCACGCACGCGCGCACGCGCGCACGCACGCACGCACGCAAGCACGCATCACGCACGCGTCACGCACGCACGCACGCACGCACGCACGCACGCACGCACGCACGCACGCACGCACGCAAGCACGCACGTACCGCCACGCACTGAAAACGAGTCGACGTCGTCTGCTTCGAATAACTGAAACTGACCAAGGAACTGTGATCTTGTGCGACGGACCCGTAACACGTCAACACATGAGCCCATCGTTCAAGCGCAATCCTCAATCCAGCTTCGTCAGCGCTATGAGTCATCTTCCAATTCAGCGCTATGAATTCATCAATCCCAATCATCGCCCAATTGTGCTCGGTTGACGGCTGATTGGGCTTCAGCGGGTGAGCAACGATTCATGGCCAAACAAACTTTCAACGTTTCCGTCGACGCGCATTGAGAACAATTTAAAGTCATCTAACCTCGATTTACAAGAGCTTTTCGTCAGTTTCGGGTATGGTAAAGCATATGGTAAAATACCGTAAATCCTCCAATACAACCCCCCCTCCAAATAGTGCCCCCGGGTACGGCAAGATTGAAATAATAGAGTCCCCACTCCAATAGTGCTCCCGTGGTGTAAGGGGTATGTTGTGCCATGTGCCTTTTATGGGCAAAAATATAGTGGTAGGCACAGTTATATCGTATAAACACACTACTACTAACCAATAATAGTACGTTTCAGCAACTATTAACGGTAAATCAACCATTAAATGTGGCAAAAGTGATCAAAATCACCGAAAAATCGGCAATTTTGACAGCGAAACTAGCATTACCATTAAAAATTTTTAGGTTGAAATAATAGAAGCACCCCCCAAATCCCCTCCAATAGTGCCCTCGGGTAAGGAGAGGTTGAAACAATAGTGCCCCCGGGGGGCACTATTGGAGGATTTACGGTACGTGGAACAAGGCACGTTTGCAACTTGCTAACGTAACGTTTAGGAGCGGTTGACGATCCACAAAGCTGGCGCGGTGAGAGCACACCCAACGGAAAAATAGCTGGCCGTCGAACAGTAGCGTAGCCAGGATTTGGTTTCGGAGTGAGGACACAATTATGTGTAAGGGGGGTTACTGAAACATAAGATTCAGACAATTTGGCAATTTTTAATTCGAAAAAATGCTGCTCCTAAGAGTCATTAAGCGACATGCCTATTGGAACAACGAAAGACAGCAGTGCAGGCAAATTAGTTTGCAACTTCGAAAAAATGCTCCTTGGAGCCTCTAGTTGCATCGCTGTCACTCAATATAGAGCGCCGCAGGCGACACGTGTATAAATTCGGCAGCACTAGGTATGCTCCGCTACAGGCAAACTTTTATTTTAGTGGCCAATGGGGAAATAGTCGTAATGGTAAGTAACCCCTTTGGAAAAAAAACGAGTCTCCTCGAATTTCGGAGGGAGACACTTGGACCCTGCGCAATCGCCCCCCCCCCCCCCTAAATCACTTTGGCTACGCCACTGCCTGTCGACGCACCGTCTGGCAGGGCACCAGACTGCTGTACTCATCTCGTCACGCTCAAAGATGGACAGTCTTCCTTCGGCAGTCCTACGAGAAATTGGCTCAAATCTCTGCTTATGCGACCTGGCGTCGTGTCGACTGACTGTGACCAGCTGGAGACGCGTATTCGGGGCTGATTCAGCTTGGACCCGCGTTTGGGCATTGCAAGTGGCGACCGGCGCTTGCGTCAACCCGTCAACGGATGAACCGGATCCGGTAGCACTTTCTTGGTCAGTTGTTAGAGAGACATTCGAATTGAGCAATGGGCACTTGTTTTTTTAGTCTCAATTTGAAGTTCAGTTCATGGTGTTCGTTGTGAACACGAGACGTGCCTTGTCGGAATTCTTGTGGAACGTGAGAGTGTTCGAAACTTATCTAAATGGCAGTTCAGACAAGATGAAACGATCGCTCCTCAACTTAAGCTTCGAACGTTTGCGAATTGGTGGTCCAGAACTGGTGTCCTATTCCACACACATATTCAAATGTTGGCCGTCGGTTCGACGACTTTATAGCCGACGTTGCGTCTGTATTCGCGGCTAGGTTATTTTGTATGGGTGCTGATGCTGGATTAGGGATGTGGAAATTTTTTTTAATTAAAGTTTTCTTTAAAAAAAAACTTCTTTAAAAGAAAAAAATTTTTTAATTGAAAAAGAAATTTTCTCTAAGTGGCTGTAATGGTGGAGTGCACCCGGTCAACAGCAGCATACCATACCGTACACCGGTTAAACAATGTACATAATATGATGACAAGATGAGAAATGGCTGTCAATATGTACTTTGCTCGCTTCTTTCATTAACCCTCTAGACCTTCAGAGCCTTACA
This sequence comes from Paralinhomoeus sp. GSCO2_6, assembly GCA_030248085.1. Lineage (NCBI taxonomy): Eukaryota > Metazoa > Nematoda > Chromadorea > Monhysterida > Linhomoeidae > Paralinhomoeus > Paralinhomoeus sp. GSCO2_6. Next base: position 23,886 of record JASAMY010000971.1, on the reverse strand, counting down.
CTTAGAGGATGATAACCCCCATTGGTACGAACGTGCCTATATCTATTGTCTGCACCTCTCTCTCTCTCTCTCTCTCTCTCTCTCTCTCTCTCTCTCTCTCTCTCTCTCTCTCTCTCTCTCTCTCTCTCTCTCTCTCTCTCTCTCTCTCTCTCTCTCTCTCTCTCTCTCTCTCTCTCTCTCTCTCTCTCTCTCTCTCTCTCTCTCTCTCTCTCTCTCTCTCTCTCTCTCTCTCTCTCTCTCTCTCTCTCTCTCTCTCTCTCTCTCTCTCTCTCTCTCTCTCTCTCTCTCTCTCTCTCTCTCTCTCTCTCTCTCTCTCTCTCTCTCTCTCTCTCTCTCTCTCTCTCTCTCTCTCTCTCTCTCTCTCTCTCTCTCTCTCTCTCTCTCTCTCTCTCTCTCTCTCTCTCTCTCTCTCTCTCTCTCTCTCTCTCTCTCTCTCTCTCTCTCTCTCTCTCTCTCTCTCTCTCTCTCTCTCTCTCTCTCTCTCTCACCTAACACATATTATAGCGCTATAGGGTTATAATGTGAAGATAATGTACCAAACGTGCGTGGCATAAAATCAGCACATGAAAAAAAATTTTCCCCAATTAAAAGAAAAACCGACCAACTTTTCTTTTTTAAAAAAGAAGTTTTTTTTAAAAAGAAATGTTTTAAAAAAATTTCCATCCCTATGCTGGATGCATGATGGTTAAAAGTCTCTCTACCAATTCCTCTGATGTTCAGACAGACGTTGAGGTGCGTCGAGGTTCTGCACCACAAGCCGCCCACTCCAGAGACACTGTCACGCTTCTATGGCCTTCCTGGCATCCAAGTTGTGCACTTGGGCAAAGAAGCAGCGCAGAAATGTCGAGCGAGCAACGTCTTTGGCACTTCGGTCGTGCAACTACAATTGCCGAGACTATTCGATGGAGGCGTGGCATCAGTGAGGGACTCACTTCGACGTCTGCGTCTACGTTCTCTCGACGTTGCGTACCCAGTATATGGAAACACGCCTCAAGAGAGGGTGTTGCCAAATCTGGTGCATTTGTCCATCGAAATACTTCCTACAGCGCTGGCCCTCTCGGGCAAGACCGAGCTATTGCTTCCAGTCGCCTCTCTCGCTCCAAACCTAACTCATTTGCTCATCGAGACCTGGCACGTGCTGCTCGGCCGTAACACGTCAAGCCAGGATCCTTCAACTCCTTCCACATCGACGTATGCTGGCTTCGTTCAAAGGTTGGAGCGCCTGGTATATATGGAGGTCACGAGATCGGAGTCGAGCCGTGGAGTTGTGTGCCAAACGCTGGACGTGGCCAGACGATCGCCAGACCTTGACAATTGTGGACCTGCAGCGCGTGCCTTGGGCAAGGAGTGCGCGCTTGGAAAGCGACGCGCGCAGTCTGCGTCCGTCTAGCCATATTCTCGGCAACGTGGAGAAGGTGACGCCACTAGATACAAAAGACCAACAGCGTACCTTTTGGGCCGCGTGGTGGCGCTTTGATGACTACGGAGATGGACGCTAGCCCGCGATCGATTTGTTGATATCGCATCTTCTTGCTGCGGACGTTCACAGTCAAGCTACATATTTGCTGATGACTGCAAGCTCTACTTCCGCTGCAGAACAGTTGAACAGCAAACGCTTCTTCAAGAATCTCTGGACAGCATCCAAGCGTGGAGCTATGCAAAAACGTGAAGTTCTCTACTTGGGGCTACACAGTAATCCTCAGCGTGAATAGCATCAAGGAAATGTTACTTTAAACAGCACCCAATTAATGCGAGATCTTGGTGTCATTGTCTCAAAAGATCTTCGCTTCTCTGAACATTGCCAGCGAGTCTCTCGCACAGCTGCCGTCAAAGCAAGCATGATCTTAAACTGCTTTAACCCCTAAACGATAGCACATGATTTCGTGTGTGGCACAATGTGCCACACATCATGCATTTTTGACCAAGAAGAGTGGTTTGTGGTGGACAGCACATTTTACTCTTATTTGTGGTGAGCAACGTGATGTCAAATTAGCACACTCTTCCGCACGTCTACTCATCGGCAACATCGCCGTACACTCTTACCGTTTACGGTGTCTTACAAGCTGAAACACACTTCATCATGAATAAAGATGCGATAGCGTTGGTGCACATATGCCCACTCTTATGCACAGCCATCGAGTGGCCGCCGCACTATGTATAGAAAAAATCGATATTACCGTTTGTCACACACCGCGCAACATGATCGTATTGCATTGCACGCAGCGAAGTGCAGTCGGCACTGACGATTTCCCCCCAGGAAAATGAAATTGGTAGCGATGCAATCATTGGTGACTCTGATGTAGAGTCTGAGGACTCTTCAGCAGAAGAGTCTGAACATGAAGCAGTCTCTGCCAAGAAGGCAACAGCACCATTGCGCAGAAAAATGCCGAATGTTCCTCAGCATGTAATCGACGAAGCTGCCTGTCAACTCCGTCCACTGCCAGCAGACTACAACTGGACAAGAGGTGTGCCTAAGAAACTGAAAGTGGAAGAGTGGGCACCATACGCGGCCAATGACCCAACCAGCAACAGTCGGCACCTGAACCGGTCTCTAACGTCTATATTCCTCAAAATGTCTGAGGAATGTCAAAAGCTGATGGTCGATTGCACAAATAGAAGGGGTCTAAAGAAGTTTCCTTTAACGTGGCCTACAATGTCACTAGCTGATGGACTAAAGTTTATCGCTCTAATTTTTCACTTTGATGTCGTAAAACGACGCAACCTGACGCACAACTTCAATTGACAAGAGCAGGACCCGTTTGTTAGCAAATGCGGCATTTCTCAGAGAAAGTTCATTCTGTGGCACCGAAATCTACAAGTGTACAAGGAAGAAGAGTGGACAGCCGATGAAAAAGCCAACAACAAAATCTACAAAGTGGACAAATTCTTGACAACTGCAAATTTGAACCTGCAGAAAATGAGGCATCCCTCATCTAGGCACCTAAGCTTAGATGAGGAAATGGCCGAGTTCAAGGGCCGCTCTGGACTCGTGCAGATCATCAAAGGGAAGCCAAAAGGAGAAGGCCTCAAATACTACGACTTGTGTTGCCCAAAGACTGGATATGTGCACGCTGCTGCGCTGCACTCCAAAACGTATGTGCAATACGAGGAAGTGTGGGGACGTATAGTAGCCATAAGCCATCTGCAACAAACTCCTCGCAGGGAACAGCAAGAGTGGACTGACTAGTTTTCTAGACCAAGGCTACTTTGTGCGTTGACTAAGAGTAGATTTCAGTTTTCATTTGCTTCTTAGCACACTTGCGGTGCGCTTTCAGGTATACACTGATAGGTTTTATACGACAGTGCATCTGAATTATGCAATGTCACTGAGAAAAACGTACTTTTGCGGCACTTTGAGAAGGGAGCAGCGAAGCAGTCTGCCAACTGCTATTATGAGTGCGCCGAAAGGCGTTACTGACCCAATATTGGTCAAGCGCCTTACGCGGGGCAACTGCTTGAAGATGACGAGCTCCTATGGTTAGCTATTACTCTTCATTCTTTGATGCAAATGTTGTGTGCATGCGAACTCACACTTTGCAGGCGACACTGTCGCCATAACCTGGAAAGATGCGGCCACTCTTACCTTTCTGACTTCTCAGCCTGACATCTCAGAGGAGTCAACGGTCTGCTTCCGCAAGGGGAAGACGATGAAAGGAGTCGTTTACAGAATGGCTGTGGCGCAGCCCTCTGTGGCCAAACAGTTCAATGCGAACATGGGTGGTGTGGACCGCCAGTGAGCATGGCATGCCTGCTCTTATAATTACTGTTGATTACCCTTCTCATTATTACTCGTTCTAGTGATCAACTTTGTTCCCACACTAAGAACCACCACAAGTCGTGCAGATGGTACGTCAGCGCTGTGGTTCTCCAATCGTTTGATTGGTTCTCTGCCAACTCTGTGGTGATCTACAACGAGAGCACGAATCCGAGCTTTGCTAATGCTGATGCTAAGGAGCAGCTGTCCAACGACTTGTTGCACTTTGCAATGAGCCTGGACAGTAGTCCTAATACGCCAGCGCTCAGTCGGCCAGCAGATGTGTCAAACTGTGGCCGTCGAGATCATGCACCGCAGCCACTTCCAAGCGATGTTGTTCGCACACTTCATCTGCAGAAGGTCGGACACTACCCACGACTGGGCTCAGTAAGTTGATTTGTTTGGCACCCTCTCTTCCATTGCTGTTTTACCCACTCTTCTATAGGGTGTTGTTTTTAAATTATCACATTTCTTTCTTGAATAACTTTTGTTTCCTTTCCCGGATTGTAATCAAATTTGGAACACATATACCCAAGACTTGAGGATTTTGTCTGAAAAAAGAATCGTCGAATTCGGTTGAGAATTCCGAGAGTTATGGCGCTCCAAATCAGATGTCTCTTTCTGAGAACAAAAACACCATTGCTGGGCTGGTGTTGGTGCTGTGTTGGGCTGATGTTTGAAAATCATGCTAGCAGTGCCCCTCGCTTTGTCGCCTCATAAAAGAGACGTTGCCCGCCCAGGCATCACCACGTGGAGGCGCAGAGTAAGACTTGAACCCTGTTGAGGTGGCCCAGAAGAGGGCCGTTGGGTGGATAATGGAGTGGGGGAAGGCGGATGGAGAGGGGAGGTTTCAGTCGAGCAGCACTAGCGAATTCTGTACGCCGACCATATTAGACGAGCCCGCGCAAAGCAAAAGCAAAGTTTTGCGTTTGAAATTTTGCATACAGTACTGATCAGTTACGATACGACCGATTTCGTTCGTAAGATCTGCCAAAAAACGAGACATTTGATTCGGAGCGCCATAACTCTCGGAATCCTACACCGAATTCGACGATTCTTTTTTCAGACAAAATCCTAAAGTCTTGAGTATAAGTGTTCCAAATTTCAAAACAATCCGACAAAGGAAACAAAAGTTATTCAAAAAAGAAATGTGATAATTAAAAAAAAACACCCTTTACATAGGTGCTTTTTTGTAGGTCAAGAAGGAGTGCCAGGGCCATATGCAACGAGTGACCACCAGCTACTACTGTAGCATCTGCGAAGTTTCCCTGTGCATCGCCGATGGTTGCTTCGAAAGGTTTCACGAACTGTCTCACTATCTGTTTAATGACCCAAAGAAGAAGGATCGCTTGATTGTCCGTCGCCGAATGGCGTACTGATCCGTGATTAATGATTAATCCGTGATTACCTGTATCTAGTTCTTCACAGGGTTATCGTAGTTAGTTGCACTGTCTTTCAAATGTATATGTACCAGGTAGGGTGTTCGCGCAACGATGCTACATGTGACACGTTGATGAGTAGTTACCTTTCGTTTTAAGAACTGTCGGGGTGCTTGCGAAGAGTGGCCACTATGTTAAACATAACTGTACAATGCGATTCCTCACAAACTCAGACGTTCTTTGCACGTGATGAGTAGCCAGTACAAAGGTGTCACCTCGGGCAGGAGGGTCGGCAGAAGGGTGGCCACGAGTTAGCAGTTACCAATCATTACCTTCAAAACCTTACAGTGGGCACATTTCGTTCACTCATCGTGTACCCTGTACACACTCTTACAATTTATTTTTTACATTTTTAATAAGAGTGGGGAAAATTAACGAAGAGTGACCACTTTGCTAACTCTTCTTCAGCCCCTTGGGACAATGTGCTACAAAACGTGCTACAAGTTATGCGTGTGTGACACAACTCCAGTAGGGTTGTTCACGTTAAGGGGTTAAAAGTCGCAATATTCCATTTTTAAAACAACTCTTTTGCACTTTTGTACGTAGCAGACTAGAATATGACTCTGTAGTTTGGAATCCCGCCTCCATAACAAATATAAAAACTGTTGAATCAGTTCAGCGGCGATTTACCAAACGACTACCAGACCTCAGCGATACAATCATTCCCTGAAAGATGTCGCATTATCAAACTGAACAGCCTAGAACTTCGCAGACTCCATAATGATTTTGATAATGGTCTGCAAAACCTTCCATGGCCTCACTTGCGCATAGAAGACTTCTTCGTTCAGGCGCCTAATCGCAATATAGGTACGTGGTCATCCATTCAAACTCGTCCAACAAAGACAAAACAGACTGTATCGTTCAAACTTTTTCTCCAATCGAGTAATTTCAGCGTGGAGCTCTCTGTCTGAAAATACGGTCAGCGCCCCCTCTCTACCTTCTTAAAAAAACGACTACAAACAAATCAAAATCTTGTCACATTTTTAAATGGCTAGACAGTAAATCTCCTTCTAGGTGTCGTCTAGCCAGTCTGTACACGGTGTGTGTGCTGTACACTGCGCCACGGTGCTCGCGGGTTGGTTCTACCTACATTGTACAGTCCGTCGTGCTCCACCTGTCTCACTCGCCCAAGTTTCGCCTGTGCTGCATTGTGTCGCTCGTGTCGTGCCGCGCCTTGTCAGACGAATTAAAACAAACAAACACACACACACACACACACACACACACACACACACACACACACACACACACACACACACACACACACACACACACACACACACACACACACACACACACACACATCGGTACAATAGTAGCGAGCTACATCTGCACCCAAACACAAACTGAAGGAGAAGTGTGTGCAGAGTGCCATCATTCGCTTGAAACTGAGTGGCTCGTACAGTAGTAGTAAGATATCACCGGCGTCATCTGACGTGGCGAGATTACGTCGCCTTGTCATCATTGTTCATCGTCATTATGGGTGCTACAACCGCCGTCCTTGGCCTCAGGATCGCTCCGCAACGGTACATGGCGAAGAAGGCGTTGCGAGCCTCTTTCGAGAGAAGCAGAATGGAGAAGGGATTGATGTAGGTGAAGAGTTCCAGAGCAATGAACCTGGAAGTTGCGCGTGGCGATAGGTGGCATATGGCATGACAGCGGGTACATAGCTCAGTGGTAAGGCGTCGTGCTCGGCGCGCTCGTGGTCAGGGGTTCGACTCCCTTCCACCGAGGTCACTGAGCTACTGATCCCCTTAGGCAGAAGGATGAACGTTCTCATTGCCCACGGTGTAGGGCGGCTCCGGGGCTTCGGCCCGAAATCCGTGCCACCTTCCCTCGCGGGAGAAGAACGCCGTAAGTAATATACCTACTGATACAGTGTTATTTGTGATGCATCGCCCCTTCGTGTACCTCGTGTGCGCGGGGTTACGGTCTCTGTACTGTGTCGGTGCTGGCATCAATAAAAAACATTGGTTTTAATTTGATGGCGAAATCGGAAGCTCCTCTCAACCTCACCAGATGACGATCGCAGTCTGATAGCTGGACAGCGCGAACATCGTGTGCAAATAGGAGTAGCAGAGAAACAGCTGCGCGCCAAAAATAACGGCCCCGCAGGCCGCCAGTCGTTGCTGAATCAGGGTGTACGCGTCAGCGTACAACCCTAATATGTGACGACTTCTCAATGCGGCTTTTTGAATTTTCGATCGCCTATAACTTTTGATTGCCTGAACGGATTTTGGCGCGTTATGGCGCAAATGAACCGCCTTCTTCTGGGGCATCGAATGCGCCATAACGCGTTTCCTTGCTTTACTGTAAGGGGTCAATAGTTCCAAAAATGTTCCAATTTTGCGGCTTTTTTTTTTTCATGTTCTCCGCCAGGTTTTTGGAGCGCCGCTCGCGAACGCCAGGGCCTATCTCGATGAAACTTGGTATGTGTAGCCGGCTAGTGGTGGCAATGTTGCATGCCAAAGGATTTGTGTGCACTGCGTTCCAATCGCGAGATATTGCCGATTTTATCCGATTATCGATTGATTTTCTTGGAAATGGGCCACAAATTTTGTGCCCTATAGGCGCTTTAACGGTACATCGCAGCGCTTCGCTGTAAAGGAGAAAGTTGGTCGCCATGACATGACTTGTGTTACTTTCAACAATTGGACCAAATTGGACGCACCAAAATACCTCCCCCCATTATATCGATAACGGAAATTGGCGATATGTCGATGTGGTTAGGTCGAATGGCCTAAACATCAATAATAAAGTTGATCGCCCTTCGATGTAGAACATTTCATTCCTTGAAGTCAACACGATCCGACGCACCAAAATATTTTCACTTCCGGGATAATCGATAAATATCGATATGGGTAGGTCGGATCACTTTGGCCAAAACACAAAAGTTGACCGCCTGCACGTGCAGATCATTTTGATTCTTTACAGCGCTATGCTCCGACGAACCAATATGGCACTACAGATGTGCACGCACGCACGCACACCAACAAATGGGCTGCTTCGCAAGAAACTTGATGTGGGTAGGTCCGATCACTTTGGCAAAACACAAAAGTTGACCGCCTAGTCATGGCGATCATTTCCATACTTTACATCACTATGCTCTGACGCAGCAATATAGCACAACTGCATGTGCATGCACGCATGTATGTCTGCTAGGCTATTGGTACTTTGCTTTACTTCAATTTTGCCTTGTTCGATTCAGTCACAGGTACATTGTGTGTGAACCTATGTCAGTGAACGTCTGTGTGCGTGCGTGCGTGCGCGCGTGCGTGCGTGCATGCGTGCGTGCGTGCGTACGTGCGTGCGTGCAAGCGTGCGTGCGAGCATGCGAGCGTGCGTTTGTGTGTGCACCGTGCGTGCATGCTTGCATGCGTTGAATTACAGAAACCCCTTCATCTTTCGAAAAAACACTGTATTAAGGAAAAATTTGCAGGTGGCTGCAAAAAAAGGCGAATATGTGACGCTCTTGTGTTGAAGTCCAGTTTGAAAAGGAGTGGTATTAAGGCATTCCCCACTGATTTCTAGCCACTTTTGCATTGCAGCTGATCAACTTCAGTTTGAACAAACGATGTATAAAATCCGAACCAAACGCAGCAACAGGTCACATATTCGGCTTTTTTTGTGTTCGCTCACAATGGAAGGAAACGTGCAGCGAAAATTGTCGCAACTGAAAATGACTCCATGCACACGCATGCACGCACTCACGCTCGCATGTATGCACTCTCTCACATACCCATGCAAGCACGCACGCACGAACGCACGCACGCATGCAGCACTCACACACGCATAAGGCACTACACAAATGGCTGGAGGCACTTACACAAATGTAGTACAAACAGCGTCATTGGGTGGAATGCCAGAAGGGAATGGATTGTAGTACGTGTGTGCGCCTCACCTACACATCACCAACTGTACATCCGTCAACAACCCACATGTCATAAATTTTAGCAAGGCACCAATTGATTAGGCAAGAACTTTGGCTGTATCAGGCCAATGGCAACGCGTGAGAGAGTTCTGGCTTGGCTGACTGAGTGAGATCGCTCACGCAAAAAACGCCGAATATGTGACTTGTTGCTGCGTTTGGTTCGGATTTTATACATCGTTTGTTCAAACTGAAGTTGATCAGCTGCAATGCAAAAGTGGCTAGAAATCAGTGGGGAATGCCTTAATACCACTCCTTTTCAAACTGGACTTCAACACAAGAGCGTCACATATTCGCCTTTTTTTGCAGCCACCTGCAAATTTTTCCTTAATACCACTTCTTTTCAGGGAATGGGACAACTAGGCGCCGCCGACTAGGCGCCGGCCAACTGGGCGCCGCCCAACTAGGCGCCAGGCCATCATGAGCCAACTAGGCGCCCGCCCAAATAGGCGCCGGGTGGACTGGCCTAACTAGGCGCCATACACACCGATCTGATCGTGTAACCAAATACAAGGGAATCACATGTTATGACAAGTGGCGTGCAATCCGTCAGTTGCTCGCGTTCTCCACTTCGCTACTTTCTTCTATGTTGTCTGATTCGTCGTCAGCCTATCGGCTTGCCGAAAACATCTATACGTCCGTCGGCAGTAGCGCAGCAGTGCGCTGTGGCCCGCTGTGGGACAAGAGCACCTCACGCCACTAGCTGTGGTTGACGATGAAATGATGAAGTTAATATGCAGCGTTATGGACAGTATAGACGTCCCGCACGGTAGGAGGCATCTAGTTTAGGAAGGATAGTACCCACAGATCTCGGAGGCAGATTGGAAGAGAGCTAGCGCCCCAAATAGTGGAGAGGGAGACACTACGTACCGGGAGAACATGCTAGTACATTGCTCCCGGCTCCGCTCCCTTGGCCGCAGTGTGTGGCTCGAGTTCAGGTGGTCGTTCAGGCTCTCGACAGCGTTGTGCGTGAACCGTGTGTTGGGTCCTCCTCCCTCAAACCATAACCGGCGCTCGGGGACGAGCCACTCCGCGTCCATGTACTGGATATGTACATGTACTGGATAATGGATTTTACTGAAATCTTAGGACAACAAACCGCAGACCATCGGCTACAATCGTTCCAAATTTCAGCCAAAAAGACCTACCACAGCTCAAGTTATTCGCTGACAAATTTGGGACATATAAAAAAAGCCCTGTATAATACAACAACAACACTCACATTAGTCTGATCTGACGCTTATGGTGTAAAGCATTAACGGCCTAAAACAAGTGGGCGCCTAGTTTAACCGTCCATGGGGCGCCTAGATGGGCAGGCGCCTACTTGGCTGGCGCCTAGTTGGGCGGCGCCCAGTTGGCCGGCGCCTAGTCGGCGGCGCCTAGTTGTCCTAGACCGTTCTTTTCAAACTGGACTTCAACAATAGAGTGTCACATATTCTCCTTTTTTTGCAGCCCCCTGCAAATTTTTCCTTAATTTTAATTTCAATTGCCATTCTGCTGGCTGCGATTAGACAGACTGTTTTTACCTTACTACGACTGTTTCTGTTTCACTACGACGAATCGTTTCCTTTGTTGTTGATTAGGGCGACGCTAGGAGGCCGTCAATGGCCTATATAGCATACCCATCTCCATGACCCCTTTCCGTCTAGAGCCGCATAATTGGCCAAAGACATTCGGAAGAACGCCATCTGTAATCTCGGGCAGCGACGGCACGAGAAAATCTATTGAGAGGGAAGTCCTCGATCTAGTGGCTCCATCAAGAATCGAACCCAGGACCGTGCACGCCATACGACAAACCATTGTAACGAAAACGCAATTGGTACAAGTACCTAGTACAACAATGAACGGGCAAGGAATCCCAACTTCCAGGCGTCGTCCGCCGCTTTCGCCATCGCTTGCAGAAGTCGAAGGCAAAGAGAGACGAAGCGTCATCAGACGAACCGTCGCCGCGGCGTAGAGAGCACCTGACACGAACGTGCTGAGTATCACCATGCCTCCGATTAGTCCGGCTGTGGCCACCTGTACAATGGACATGTCTCTTTAGGGGCGACAACGTGCAAAAAATGTCGTCATAAATTAGGTAGTACGAGGGATAACTGCGATGCGAGTGAGGTACATACATAACATACGTACGTTATCTCCATACGCCATGGTTACGGCCAAAACTCGGCCGTCACTGTCATTGAGCGTGACTTGGTAAAACGGCTGGAAAAGCGCGAGCGTCGCCGGCACAGTCCACAGCGACACAACCGCAGCGGCCCCGACGTACAGCAGCGTCATTCGCCGAGTCCACAACTGCAAAAGTAAATAAATTCTTATCCATAACTGTCCAGATTTGGCCATTAAAATTGCGCCGACCGTTTCGTAAAGCGCCGGCGAACTGACGGCGGTCAGTCTGTTGGCGGCGATGAGAACGACCAGAAGGTTCTGGAAGGTCAGCAGACCAGCCCCGAACATGGGCGTGATCGTCGCCAGAACGAGTCGGTTCGGCCAGAAGAAATGACGCACCAAGATGCCCCAGTTGGGAGCCTTCGCGCGGAAACGCTGTTTCGTAAATCGTAGACCGTAAATCGTAACGCATTACCGTAAATCTTTAATAGGACCCCCTCTCCAATAGTAGACCCCGCTCTATTAGTGCCCTCGAGTACGCAGAGGTTCTAACAAGAGTGCACCCCCCCCCCCCCCCTCCTCTTCAATAGTGAGCGCTTAGGGCATTACTTAAAAGTTGACGGTATCCCAGTCTACAACTGTAGCGAGAATGCTCGAAACAGCGTGTCCGGCCTTGATGAGTGCGTAGCGCACGGCGCTGGAGGTCAGGTCGGCGATGCCCAAGAAGAGGGTCAGTTGGAAGAAGGAGCCTCCCAGCACCTTGTGGTCCCTGCGCCGCATCAGCATCGCCGTCACCATCGCGTACAGCGTCAGCGACGGAACTGCGGCCACCAAATTCGCCGCGTCCAGACCGTTGAACGCGCTCGACATGGCAAGCGAACTAAGGATGCGTCGTAGGTTCAGTGCTAGAACGAAAACGAAGTTGTCAGCAGTTCTTCTTCTTACTCGACAAATGAAAAGCTCGGAAGCGTCTTGAGCCACTAGAGAGTCCAACCACTCGCGTGGTGCCGAGATTGTTTTCAACAGTCTGACTGGAAGCCGCCTAGGTTCACCCGGGTGTCTTAGGGTCGGTTTGTGCCGAGATTGGTTTTCAATCAGCCGCTGAGACCCGTTAATCTGCCTGTCATAGGGTTGCGTGCGCCCGGCGAGCAAAACATACGTCAATTAGGTACGTGACGCCAACCGGACAGGAGATGGGATTCCCAACACAAAAGACATCGCTTCGATTCGCGCTGAATCACCCGTCTCGCGCATACGCTGCACTGCACGGCCTCCCCTACGTGTGACGTGAAAAATACGGTGCCCTCGAGCTAGAGGTCCGGCTTCGGTTATGGCGCCAAGTTTCTTTTGAAGCAATAGTACACTGGTGGGTGGCACTATGGTTGAAACCTCTGGGACCTGGGTAGTACAATTGGAGCGGCACTACATACCGTATAATTTAAAACTAAGAATACGGTACATTTTAGACAAAACTTCCGATTTTGCAGTGGAAAACGTAGAACAAAACATTTAAAAACAGTAACCAGTTTTGCTCCCGAAGTAATGCACGGCGCCACATCCGAAGCGCGCCACCATTCATTGCTTACTTTAGAGGAGGAAGGGGGGGGGCGGTATGAGTGGGCGCTACTATGCGTGCATAGCATCTCAAGGCGCTCAAAGTGCACCTTAAAGACGTGATATTGGAAGCGTCTGGACCCAATTGTCCAGTACTGCTCTTCCGTTCGTGACTGATTCGTCTGCTGGCTGGCGTGACTAAATGAACTGCTCAACTGTACTTCCGCAACGCCTAATCGATCTGAAGACGTCTGTGCTGCCTGCACTGAGTGTGTGTGCTGTGTGGGTACCACCACGCGTCAAGCTATAAGGTGTGTTCACATTGAAAGCGACGCATTGCAATGCGAGGCAATGTCACGTAGCACGCATGAGAGGCCAGTGTGCTTTTTACAAAACTAGTCAAACCATTTCTCAAAAAAATATCAAACTTGTCTATGAGAACGATTTCACTGAATGTAGCCTCCTCCGCAAACTGCTACTAACTACTACCTACTGTGTGTTGGTAGGTACCCGCTCTGTGCTGCTTCCGATCGTTGGTTAAACTTTTCCTGTGCGTATGCAAGAAACTCAAACAAATTCCGCCGTTTGACTATTCTTCAGGGGCGAGACACGCACAAGTTGCTTCTTTTGCTTAATTTTTTTTTTCTGTTTTCGCCTGTTGTCATTGCTTTAGAAGAAACGACGCCAAAACGACTGATAAATGTCTGGTTTGGTCTTGACGTCAATGATCGCATCGACAATCGTTTTCGAGCGGAATATGAGGAGAGCGAAGTGGTAGGCGCACAAATGCGTGCCGTGCTCTCTCAGCAAGTAGCATCCATCGCGTAGAAAGAGCCAGTAGCTGACGGCTAAAAGGAGCGTAAGGGGCAGCGTGCAAGCAACGGAGGAGCAGAAATGAGCGTAAATCTCAAACGGCGACACCAAAACGGCCGTGTCGGACTGTCCAACCGGCAGTCGATTGCGCCTCGCCAAAGCGCAGCCCAGCACGAGCGTTGAAGCGAGAATCAGAGCGTAGAAACAGCTTGAGAGTACCAAGAACATGACCGTTGGTGCAGTAGTGTAGAGCAACGAGCGAGCAGACGCCGATATAGAGGACTGCGCAGAGTGTATCGATTGAGAGGAGCAGAATCTGCAACCGTACGAACGAGAGCAGATTCCAGAACGAATTTATGAAAATTAGTATACCGCGAATCCTCCAATGGTGCCCTCGGGGCAGTATATTTCAGCCTTGCCTTGGGCCCAATTTATTCTTCATTACGTTGTTTACTGGTCAACAAAAAGTAACGTTTTGTTACCAACGTGATTTCTACTTCAATTGTTTCGTTGCGTGCGCAAATTGCAAATGGTTGACCAGTCAACAATTTTTTTGGTGTTACCAGTTACCATCTGAGTTGTAAAAACAATATGTTGCCGTCAGTGAAATCGGAGAATTTTCTGCAGGAAGCGCAAAAAAATCAATAAAATGTGTCAGAACCGCCAATAACCTGACGTCACTATTGGAGGGGGGGGCACTATTGGGAGACGGGCATTATGGGACTTTGCATTAGAAATAAAAAAAAGTATTTAAATACTAAATAAATTGCATTTTTTATTTTTGCGTATTTGTATTTGAAATTGTATTTTGTAATTATTCGCAAGTCAACTTTGCGATTAAAAAGTTTACGTTGTAAAGATACGTAGATGAATATGCATTTGTACTGTGGTTAATCTGAAATTTTTTAACGCGTTTGCATAGAGCTGTTAGCAGCTGAGAGGCACGTCTGAGTTAGAGATGGTTTCAATTTCGAAAATAATTTTTTTTTATTAAAAAAAAACTTTATTAATAAAAAAATGGGACCTTTCTTTTTTTAATAAAAAAATTTTTTTATTAATAAAAAAAAGTGAAATTTTTCTGTTTTTCTCACTATATTTTTTGGTAAATTTGGCCCTTTGTTGCACTTATGCATTGAATATGGACATAGGTTAGGTACATGCCACCACATTACCTGTGTGGTATACATGTTGCACATTGTACATACCATTGTACATTGTAGTGCACCTGTGCATGTAAAACGAGCTATTCATGTATTTGTATGGTCGTTTATGCGTTTAAGCATAGAATATGGACATAGGTACATGCCACCACATTCCCTGTGTTGTATATATGTTGTACATTGTACATACCATTGTACATTGTTGTGTACCTATGGGTGTACAGCAAGCTATTTATGTATTTGTATGGTCATTCAATGCTTTTGTAGATCACAATAGCTCTGAAACACCCTCTACAAGCTATATATACACTAATATATGGCACCTTACATCGCCTGAACCCTCCTTTAATTTAGAAAAGAAAATTTTTTTTTAATTAAAAAAATTTTTTTTTAATAAAAAGACGGCCGATTTTTTTTTCAAAAACCATCTCTAGTCTGGGTAGGTGTTGTTTTATCGTCTAGAGAAAGGAGTATTATATTACAGAAAGTGGGAAGAAATGGAGTACCTGCTCTGCCTGGTACGTACGCACCACGAAAGCACTGGACTCACACCTCTGGGATGTGCAAGGGCGCCCACTTCATGTAGAGCAGGGGCGCCGCAGCGGAGGCCGCCTTGGCCAAGCACATGGTCGTGTAGGTCTGCGCCGCGATGGCGAAGAAACAGTTGATGACAATGTACACAACGATCGAATCATCGATCGTCGCGTGCAGACTGCACGACCATGGCGTCGGTTCGGCAAAGCAGAGCGTGTGGACGCCCAGCACCCCGCTGAACAACACGCTGGCCGCGAGCTCCGCGGCCGACTTGTGCGCGTAGAGAATCAACGGCACTGCGAGGAACGTGCCTTGCACGGCTTCATCGGACGCGTTTCTTTTGGTGTTTTTGCTGCAGTTGTTGGCAGCTGCAGACAGTTGGGGTTGGGCGCAATGGACAGCTGCATAATTAGCCCAAAGACTTTCGGAAGAACGCCATCAGTAATCTAGGGCAGCGATGGCACGAGAAAATCCATCGAAAGGAAAGTCCTGGATCTATGTAGTAGTGGCGCCATCAAGAACCGCCTGTGGCTATACATTCGTAAGACAGGGCACTTTGGCCAGTGTAGGCAATGGGGGGGGGGGGGTCTTCCGCCTCCTCCATTGAGAAATAGCCTCAGATTTTTTGCAACAAGGTACCCCCCCCCGGTTAAAACTGGCCTTCAAAGGGCGGGGGCGGGGACAAGGGGTGCATGGGGCGTGGTATATGAGTTCTACTCACTTTCATTGGCGCAAACGATACAGAAAACGACGTTCAAGAGCCCAAATTTCTGCCTGTGGTGCATGGCGTACCGGCCAAGACTATGAAACAGCGCCAATTATAAAAAATGGACATTTGTGGTGCACCTTTGATGTGGCTGCCACAATTGCCCAGTGTCCTAAAAAATTTCAACAGGGTACCCCCCCCACTCTTAAGATTCAGCCATTCAGCCCAAGAGTCACCCCACTTCCAAATTGACAAATTCTGCGTACGCCACTGATTGTGGCGTGGCCCTTGACTGGCCAAATTCTAATTTTAAAATTCCCCGCATAGATGCAGCTGCACTCTCAAAGGACTGGACTTTCTCTGGCCGGACGCGTCCCTCTCGGCAGCAGGCGCACCCTTCTCCCGTGACGGAGAGCGAATAGGTTGACGACGCAGACGACCGAGACGATGATGTCGAGGACGACATTCGACCAACTCGCGTAGTAGGCGAGATTGATGAACAGAGGCTCGTCGCCGGACTCGAGGCTGACATTGAGTGAGGCAGCGCTGACACGGCCCGATCCAGCTCATTCCTATGCCAACTGCGAGCATCTTCGGCTCCGAACATGGTCAGAAAAGTCAGTCAGGCCTCATCGCAGCCTCACATTTTGAAAGGTCCGGTAAACGCGGGAAGAAATGGAACCGACCAGAGAGATTGTGGATCCAGTCTCCAGGGGGACTTTCTCCGAATTTTTTCATCTAACTTTCTGGATTTTTGGAAGCAACCGTTAAAGTTTGGAACGAACTGAGCAAAGGTAGTTTAGGCTAGGTTCATCAACACGCCCGTGCGCGCACCGACAAGCGATTATTGATTGGGGACCAAGCGCCCTCTTTCTCAGAGCAGCTCTGTGGACCGAGGAATTGGATGCCGATAAAAGTCGTATTTACACAATATTCAAGTTTAGTTTCCCTTCGCTCGCCACAGTGTACTGTTTTAACGTTAGTAGGACGGATGTTAGGCAAAGTGTAAGGGGTGCACCTGTAAAGGAAGGGGTGAGTCACGCTTGGCTCGACCCTGGTACCTATCTTTGTTACGGTAATTAACTCAAGCGCTAATGAGCCAATTTGCATAAATTTTGTTAGGTGAGGCATTGTTTATAGTGGCGGGGCGCCCGGGCCCACCTTCCCGCGTGGATGAAGGTCGCCGTTGTGAGATTGACCCGCACGATCATCATTGATTCTTTGCCGCCCTGTGCGTTGTGGTGGTGTAAGAAATGGAGTTTTTAGGTGTCATACTCCACGATCTGACCCCTCTTTTTATTTGGAAATTAAAGCCATTTTCTCTTCTTTAGAAAAAGAACCGTTTACGACAAACGGAAAAGACATCGTAAAAACTGGTACCACAGACGTCCTCTTCAACCCTATTTTTCGAAACAGTGCCCTAACGCGGGCCGGCGCATCAACGGCGGACGGCGGTCAATCAATGGCTGCGTGGTCAAGGTTACGATTTCTGCGTGAAATGTCGCGTGACAGACAGACAGACCGACAGACAGACAGACAGACAGACAGACAGACAGACAGACAGACAGACAGACAGACAGACAGTCCCACAGGCCAGGCAGGAGAATCAGAGTGCGTGTTTGAAATCTCTAACGATCCTAAATGCAGCGGTCCAACTTTTGCTTGATCTTCAGAGTTGTTGGTCCGCTTCTTATGCCTCCATGCATGGCGTGACTGCGACCGTGCCCTTTGATGGATCGTCGTTGGTGCCGCATCTGAGGGTGACAATTCCGCAGCCCTGGATCGCCGCGACGCTCGCCTGGACGAGCTCGCCTTCCGGGTTTGGGCCTGCGCGTATCAGCGGACACTGCGACTGCACTGTTCGCTCGTGCATGTGTGCGTGCGTGCGTGCGTGCGTGCGTGTGTGTGTGTGTGTGTGTGTCTCTGTGTCTCTGTGTGTATGTCTCTGTGGGTGTGTCTCTCTGTGTGTGTGTGCGCGCGCGCGTGTGTGTGTGTGTGTGTGTGTGTGTGTGTGTGTGTGTGTGTGTCGAAGAAACTCTAGAGGTTGTTTTTGCGCATGCGCGCGGCATAGAAGACCGCATTTGTTGCTGGATGACTTACAGCTCATGCACACGTTGGGGACAATGCCCCTGGGTTGGCCTTCAAATTGGCGCCGCTCGCTCATGCTGTCGCACCAAACCCTGTTGAACACGGGCGCCTGCTTGTCCGAGGCGTGCACAATGGCCACTCGACATTTGGACTCGATCTCGCGGCCCTTCGCCTGAGCACTGCCCAGCCACCACCTGAAATGGTTAGCGCCTCAACTCACTGTCGGCTTTGCCCCCTCTCCCCCACCCATCGAGCTCTCGACACTGCAAGCCGCCTACTAAGATTGGCCCCACTGTCCTCAAAATGAGCCTCCTGCTCACAATGTGTCTGTGGCCCAAATACAATTAGCCCAGAGGTGGCTGGCCCAGAGGCCCAAAGTAAAATGCCCAGAGGCCCAGAGGTCGTGGCCCCGAGGCCCAAAGTAAAATGCTGAATTGAGACAGCCATGAATGTCATTGGCTTTCTGCGTACGCACCAGCAGACTTTGCGTTGAGTCGCGGCAGCCGTCGATAGGATGAGAAGCAGCAGCAGCAGCTTCTATAATGCAACCGACATCCTGCACTGCGTGTCTCGCAGGAACACAAAAACTCTCCGCCTATGGATTACATGTACATACATACATACATACATACATACATACATACATACATACATACATACATACCATGGTGTCTTCTCGTTCGCTGAAATATACCTAGGCTTGGCTAGAATTCTGGAGTGGAACTCAATCACGCCGCACACTGACTCTGCTCAATAGCTGCGCTAGGTCCAGTATTTATGCTAGTCCATGTTTTCGCGACACTTTTCGGATGAGGCCACCAAATAGACGAGAATATCCACTGCCCGTCTATTGCTCGAAGCGCGACTAGCGCATTAGCGAAGCAACGCTCCTGCATACGATCGGCACTTGTTTATTGCCTTTTTGTGAGCCATTTCCGATGCCGAGACATGCACCAATAAATGTCAGGCGAACGAGACTGGTTCACCAGTCACCACACCACACACACACGCACA
The DNA here is from genome assembly GCA_030248085.1 of Paralinhomoeus sp. GSCO2_6. Lineage (NCBI taxonomy): Eukaryota > Metazoa > Nematoda > Chromadorea > Monhysterida > Linhomoeidae > Paralinhomoeus > Paralinhomoeus sp. GSCO2_6. Next base: position 4,787 of record JASAMY010000971.1, on the reverse strand, counting down.
CAAATTTCTGTTTACTGCTTTTTGTTTTCTGGGTCATCCATCACTGTGTCGAGTGGTATCAGTTTTCGACTTTGTATACACACCAATTGCACCAATTACATCACATTTGCAGCGCATCTTTAACAAAATTTCTCAATGGTTGGCTTTCGTTGACGAGCCGACCACGCTGCCTTTGTCACAGTCACAGAGACGAAGGAACTCCTTTCGGACACTGCTAGAGCACAGCAGTATAAAGTATGGATTGCTGCAGGAGAACATCTGAAGTGCGTGCGTGCGTGCGTGCGTGCGTGCGCGCGCGCGTTGCCTACTGTGGTGTGTTGGGACTGTCCAATAAAAACGGTCAAAACTGTCAAACTGTCGAACCGTGACGAAGCCATGAGTTGTGACCGGAACCAGTTTGCCGATCTTAAAGTAGTAGTGACTGGTGTCGCCATGGATTGCCGATCCGAGGAACACGAGCACGATGGCCGTGCTGTAACAGCAGAGCACGAGAAACATGAGCAGGCCGTAAATTGTCAGCGACAGCTCGGTTTTAAAGTCTTTCGGCTCCAGCGTCTGCTTTTGGAACGGCAGCTTCTTCCTCTAAAGGAGACGGAAATCGGCGTCCGGGGAGAGAAGAAAAAGGGCACCTTCTTGGCGATCAACAGAAGCCTGACCACGACGAATGCATAAAGCACCAAGATAACGAACGCCGAGAGGACAGTGCTGAGACCCATCAGGAGGACGAGTGCGATGGCAGTGCCACCAAAGCTAACGTGTACTGCTGCGATAGTCAGATTATCGGATCCTGACACGAACGTAGCGACGACATATCGCGTGGACGAATTGAAAAAGAAGGGTGTCGCAATGAGCGCGACAATCAGCCATGAAATCACGATCAGAAGGTGCGAAACGTTCAACGTAGTTTGCTGAACGGCGTTCCCCGCTTTCCGTCTTAGTGTACCGACAAAAAAAAACACAGAACGACACCTTTGCGTAGTTGGTTGGAAAGAACACGGCCATAAATCGATTTGCGCCGATTGCTGCGGTTGCGACCTGTTGCGCGATCGCCGTCCCAATGTGCATTCCCAGCAAGGGACCCGCCAGAACTCCATTATTGCTGACGTAAGAGTTTCTAGAGCGCTTTGCATTTCTCAATGTGTCCTGCGTGAAACCAAGTCCAAGGAAATCAAAAAGGAGAATCGCTCACAAGAGCAGTCCTTTTGCGGGAATCGCCACGAAGCATTGGTACGCCAGGCATGCCAAAATGTCCACGCATGCCAATGAGATGGTTAGTTTGAGAAAACTCTCAGAGAACGATTTCACTTTGGTGCAGGCACATACCACCAGTATGTACATGGGTACGCTCAGAAGGAAGGCGACATCTTGGCTCCAGTGGGCTAGACAGTCCCAGTTACACGCCATAGAGTTCCGTGCCACCCCGTAGGGATGTAGGACAACGCCACAACTTGCACAGGACTACACGCTTCTGTCAACTCACCATGGTCCCTACTCAATATACCTCTTTGTCAGAACTCTGTAACGACGTTCTGTCTACCGATATGCACTTAGAATACCCATTAAGACCACCCACCATTGAAGGCGACTTGTTTGGCGAGGATTAATCATCGGTAGAGGCTCATGAATGCGTGAGCGTCAGCGCGGACAATGCGCTTCACTTAGAAGAACGCCGACTCAGACAAACATGTCAGCCCGCAGCCTGACAACTGTTACTAATATGGCCACGCGAAGCGCATTGACGACAATGGACTTGTCTGGGAGAGGCTTCGCTCGGCTTGCTCAAACCCATTGATTCGAACCCAAGTCTGAAGATAACGGGTCCTAATACCGGTGCTAAAATACAGTAAAAATACAGATGCCATACATACAGTCATTTGTAAATCTTGGCAAGTTTGGACACAAAGTATTCGGTACGTTCAATATTTTTCAGTTATTCTGAATTCTGAAACGCCATTCTGGTGGTGTAATGACGTGAGGGCAAACGATTCGTGCCCTTAACGAACTGAGAAGGTCCCGTCTTTATTCTCAGACTTGCAGATGTCTCTCCTTGTGCGTTTGCATTTTCTGTGGGTACTTATTGTGTGGGCATTATTGTGTGTGGGTACTTACTTCTGTGGGCATTTTGCACTTATTTATACTGCAGTTGTGGCATTGGAGAAGGGACCTTCACTCTGTCGCAGCAGAGTGCAAATGAAGGCATTGAGACGTCGGCAGCGGTAGAGAGCTATGCGACGCATGCGGGAACGCGAGTACGCGTTTCCTTTTGAATTTTTCGACCTGGAAGAGATGGAGAATTGCGAGCCGCATAAGCGGTAGCGCGGGATCGGGGGGGGGCAAGAGGGGCTCTTGAAAAATTATCAATGTCGAAATGCGGGCAGCAGAGTATGTGACATTTGTATGGGGGCAGAGGAACCGCACTCACGCATGCGCGCACTGGTACGCATGCACGCATCGGCCTGCTTGCACATGAATGGGCCACACGCAGTTTTGAAACACGCACAAACACATCCCACAATTTTTTGGAAAACTTTCAACCTCGTTCAAGGTTTTTTCATCGCCTTCAACCTGGCTCGTAACAATTTGAAATAATATGTTGTGTTGTGGTAGATTGCATTAACAACAAAAAAAGTTATGCACGGATTGTTGGTGGCTGCCGGTGCGGTTTCTCTGTCCCACCCAATGACGTCCCACCTCCTGCTCCCCGCATTTAGATATCAAAAAAGCACCGCTCCCCGCGTGTAGATTTTTCCAAAAAGTCGTGAACGGTATAGATTGGGAAACCTAAGCTCAGTGAACCAGTGAACCAGTGAACCAGTGAACCTAGAGAAACACACCATAATATTTTAAATGCGTTGACTCTCGTTGCTCAACCGTTAAATACTAAAACAACGCGTCACACGCCACAATTTTTACAATAGGTTAATCTAAGTAATCCTATAGTTGTATTTTATTTTATTTCTTAGGCTTACGCTTAAGCTTAAGCTTAGGCTTTTGCGTAGGCTTCAGGCTTGTGCGAGCGCGCGCATGTCCACATGCCTACACACCTAACATGCACGCGCGCATGGCCGTGCACGCACGTGCTCTCTGCAGGCACGCACGCACCCTCGCACGCACGCACGCACGCGCGGCACGCACACGAGCACATGCACGCACGCGCGCAGGCACGCACCGCACAGATACACAAGGACACCCACGCCCGCACGCTCACACGCGCGCACGCTCGCACAAACGCACAAGCGCGCACGCACGTGCACGCGTTCAGGCGCGCACGCATGCGCGCGGGCACGCAGGCATGTGGACATGTGCGCGCTTGCACAACAAGCCTGAAGCCTAAGCCTAAGCAAAAGCCTAAGCCTAAGGCAATCCTCAAGCACGCACGTGCACGCGCACAGGCACGCGCACACGGGCACGCTCGCACGAACCCGAACCTAAATCCTGAGTCTAAGCCTATTAGTATAAGCCTATTGTGTGTGATCGCGTTGTTAGTATTTTACAGTTAAGCACTGAGCGTCAACGCATTTAAAATATTATGGTGTGTTTCTCTCGGTTCACTGGTTCACTGGTTCACTGGTTCACTGAGCTTAGGTTTCCCTATAGATTGAAGTTTGAGCGAAGCTCGACGAAGGTTTTCCAAGTACTCGTAAATCGTCATTTTGTTGGAGTAAAAGCCGAACATGGCCGACGAATTCGGCGTATCCGCCGAGCCGCAGAAGGCTGTGGGTCCTTCCTTTGTCGGCATTCGTTTCTGTCCCGAGTGGTGAGCGGCTGAATTTTCTCTATTTTTCTTGTTTTTCTTTTCAATTTTTCTGGCCTTTCGCAGCAACAACATGCTGTACCCGCGCGAGGACAAGGAGCAGCGGGTGTTGATGTACGCCTGTAGGAACTGCGAGCACAAGCAGCTCGCCGACAGCAGCTGCATCTACGTCAACAAACTGTCGCACGAAATCGAGTCCGTTGCGCCCATGGCACGCACGCACGCACGCACAATGTGTCTTTTTGGCGGGAGCACACCATGAACCTATAGCTGTTGATGTAGGCGGGTCAGTCGAGTAAAACTTGGGGTGGGGGAATATCTGTAACTTGGGGCCTTGGGAGGGGAGGTTGCGGTTTAGAGCACCCCCGCTCACTTTCCAACACACCCACCCACCCCACCCACCCCTTCCCCCAGAATTTTTCCGTAAGATTTTCACCTGGTCTAAAACGAACGTGAGTAAATGTTGGTGTTTTTGAAATTTCTCGGTGTCATACGACCATGAAACAACTAAGTAACACCATTTAAAATTTAAACCCTAGTTTTCACACATTGTTTAAAAAAAAAAGGGTGCTTCGAATTCGGGGCCGACTTGCAGCGAGCTGACGCAGATCGTGGCCGAGGTGGTGCACGACCCGACGCTGCCCAAAACCGACGACCACCCTGTCCCAAGTGCGCCCACAAGGAGGCCGTCTTCTTCCAGGCCCAGTCCAAGCGCGCTGAGGCACGCGCGCACGCACGCGTGCACAAACACGCACGCACGCACTGACAGCCACGAACGCGCAAGCGCGCGCGCGCGTAGTTCGGCCCAGGAGAGGCTGGCTTGCCGATTGTTTTGAAAAGGGACATGGTCGGGGTGCATAGGTGCTGATCGGGTCTGCACCAGAGGTGTCACTGACGATCGAAGCTGGGGGGGGCTGTATCTCAGATTTTTCACAAGTCGGTGGGGGTGACCTCAACCGGTAGCTGACCTTTTTTGAGTTACTCTGGTACTTTTTGGTCAAAAATAAATAGGGTGAAAAACAGGGTGAAAATC
>JASAMY010002728.1:0-33800 GCA_030248085.1 Paralinhomoeus sp. GSCO2_6 | reverse complement strand
ATCATCGGACGCACGGACGCACTGCGGAAAACGGACGCAACGGACAAAACAATTGTTTTTAGCCGTGTATTGTGATAGGTGCGTGGCCTGAATGATAAAACACGCAAATCCAATGATAATTACGGTAGTCCCAAATTTAAAAAAAACTAAAACAACGGAAAATTTACTGTTGCGAATTAGCGACGCTAAAGACGCATTTTTTTTAATAAAAAGAACGTGACAACAACACATATGGAACAACTGAGATACGATCGAGTGAGATACGAAAAAATGTCACCAACAGAAACAGCAGGACACAAAAAACGATTATCTGTCCAGCAATGCGCCGAACAACAGCTCGAACATCATTCGGCGTCGAATCACGGGCATGTCAGCCTGTGAGAAGTCAAAGGGGGAGTCGCGGCTCAGGCATTCGGCCACCTGGCAGGCAAAGACGCCACAGTCGACGCCATTCTGCAAAAGGTAACGCGAAACTGCACCACTCTACCGTTACGCTGCTGCAGTGGGGGTCCAACTACAGCACGGCGTCTGAGCTCAAGCGGCGGTCGCAGGTCCTTTCCTTCCGGGACGCACGGACGAGGGTCGGAGTGATTCGCCAGCCGCGACACCTACGCTAGGAAGAGGAGTGCCGCGGCGACGCGGTTGACACTGGTGACGCACTTAGGCAGAGCGAACCTAAGCCCCCTTACGTGACTGTGTGTGCGCGTGTACGAATACAGTGTGGGTACTACAATGGGTGGGAGACGCCTGTATTTCCTAGCCGTGCACGGAGGCACGACAGGCGCCACCGACACCGAGCAGGCGTCACTGACGAAACGCTACTGGACGAAACTCAGAGGAAAAACGAAACACTACGAAAACACACGACTCGAATGCAACTCGAAAAAGCTTCTCTGGGGACGGCGGCTGGCTTGAGCGGCGCGCGACGAGCGGGAGGGGCGGGGCAGGTGTGGGCGTCGCTGATTGGCTCCTTGACCAGACCGGCTGTCTTGACTGGGTGACCTAAGGCTGAGCGACGGAGCGGCGCGCACAGCGCGCGCCAACGCAGACGAGCGCAGCTGCGGCATACGGGTGCGTTTCCTCGTGCTCGAGTGACTTCGCGTATTGCATGGTCTTTCTCTGGCATTCTGCGCATGCAGAAGAGTCGCGGCATCTGCAAGAACCGTCCGCCAGAGCAGGGTCCTCGCCGCACGCTCGGCCGGGCGCTCGCCCCAAGGGTCGGGGGAGGCTCGCCGCACACCACGCACGCACCTACGAACACACACACGTACACACACGCACACACCAACTTGCCGACCGCTGCTGCTGCGTTCGCTCGCCCTACCTTGGTCTTTCTCCAGGCAAGCCTTGCCGGTGGTCTTTCTCCAGACGAGCCTTGCCCGCCCGTGGTTGTCCTCGCCTCAGATGTTCTCCTACCCGCTTTTACCAGTTTCATTACGTCTTCGTATCGCGCGCCGACTTTATATATTCTTTTGTTTTTGCTTGTTGCGTTTTGTTTACGTCTGCTCTACTCCCAGCCACCGCTCCAATAGACCTGCGGTCATTTTTCAACCACAGGCGCGCACGTGCGCGAGACGAACGCCGCGCAGCCGGTAACGGGCATGCGCATACAGTGCGATACAATCAAGACGGGCCATTGTACTCGGCCTAGGCCACCCGCACACCTAGGTGAGAAGACGATCGAGTGCACGGGCGAAGGCGCCCAACGATAAAGCACATGGGCCGGAGCCGACTGAAGCTGCCAAAACGTCCGGTCGCAACCAAAAAGAAACCCAAACGGTTGAGAAAGACGGCGGAACGGCTGTCAGCGCGCTGCTGACGGCCCTACAGTGTATTGACGGTGGCGCCGTCAGCGCAGAGCAGCCGCGTTTCGCTAGCGCGCACTGCTGGCGCGCATGTCGACGCTTCGCCAGGCGATACTAGAGGGCCTGTGGTCGAGCGACATTGTGGGTAGGTGCCGCCACACCTGGTGTGCATCGACGGGCAGTCGTCGAAGCGGGCTGCCTGCTCGCAGACTGACGGCGGCGGTCGGTCGGCCGCGTGGGCGCCGACGCGCTCCGCCCGAGCCGTTTCGACGACGCTCAGCCTGCGCTCAAAATCGTCAAGGCGCTTGCCGACGGCACGCTGCGCGCTTGTGACGAGAGACAGCAGCTCCGAAACTTTTGTGTCCAGACCAGCCATCGTCGTGGCGGTCTTCTCGGACGGGCTCGCCTCGTCGAACCGCCAGGCCGCCCAGCACGTCGCCCTGACCATACGTATCTGCGAAGTCTTCGACGCACGCCCAATAAAAAATTGTATGGCCATTCTGTTCCGAGAGAGCGGCCATTCCGAGAGAGCGAGAGAGAGTGGCCATTCCGAGAGAGCGGCCGCGATACGTGACTTCGTACGGGGCCAGGTCATTGAAAGGGTCACTAACGGCGGGCCCTCTCTTAAACTTGTGCCGTGAGTAAGAGTGGCGACAGTTCGTCCAGCCGGGAATGCATGCCGCAATGCTCTCTGGACCAACAAGCGGAATTCTGTCTGCGAAAGTTTTAGCGACGGCCAGACTCTCAATTTGCGCCTGCAAACGAACGCAGTCTTAGTATACACTTATTCTTATTGTGTTTGAAACATTTTTTACGCAATGAATCTGCCCTCTAATCCCAACAAAAGATAATTAAATTTGTAGTACTTGTAGATGAGCCTGGCGGGGGGTCCATGTCGCTCTGCTGAACAGCGCGTCGGAATTTTCTGTCCAGTTTCTTCGCCTCGATCTGCTGACGTGACAGAAGGGGGCACTGAGGGTGGTGTTCGACGCTCCCCGCACCACTCGCGACGACTCCATTGGACCTCAGAATCAAAGCAGGAGTCGTAGTCCTGTTGCTTCCAAGTTGCTTGCTGTAGAGGCTGCAGCACGGATTGCAGCGGTAGTACGTGTCCCCACTCGACGAAACAGGTCCATATCGAGTATAAAGACGAAAATTTTCGCCTTCGCGTACTACCAGCACTTTTCCTTTGAGATTGTTGGCCAGCAGAAAGTCCAGCGACTCCGAGCTTCCTTGAGACTGCACGTCTTGAAGCTCAGAACTGCAGCTCGCAACACAGTTTGGAACCGCGTCCTGCAGACCGAATCGACCGTCGAGTGTACACCGCAAGCTGCGCACTTCTGCAGACACGGCCGCGACGCTCTTCTCGACAGCGTCCAATTTGGTGGCCAAAAAAGAAATCGAGTCAGCAGCGCAAGGGCGTCGAGCGCCGTCGTCAGCACCGCCGCACTCGGCCCGATGGTCCCCGAAACACAGGTCTATTGTACCCCGGGTCGAGACGACGGCGGGTGGCTGAACGGCGGCCTGAATCCGCGCTACTGAGTTGCTCTGAAAAGTCGACTGCGGCTTCTTGACTGGCTTCTTTGAGTTTCGTGGTCGGCCAAGAAGACGACTGCCAATGCTCTCGTCGCGAATATGGCGCAGAACTGACGATGCTGCGACGTGCTGTTTAGTCAGCGTCTGCAAACAAATGTTAAAATAGTTTTGTCGGTCATCTTATATCATCAAATCAGAACCGAGATCTCGACTGCCAAACGTCGATATGACAAATTCGATCTTCCGGATTTATAGTCAAAGAAAGATAAGTCGCTGAACATCGGATCTTGCCCACACACATGACTGAAACCTCCCAACACGCCCCTTCCCCATATCTTTTTCGTCTCAGGTTTATGCTTCAAAAAGGGTTCTACAGTATTATCAATAAACACGCAGAGCCTCGTTATCTGGGTGGGGCTACTCTACGGAACGGAAACTACGGAACGGAATGGAATCTACGGAACGGCGCGGAGTGGGTGGAGGAGGAGGCAGCGTTACATCTGCCTGGGTACAGCAGAAGCGACGTACATTCGACACCATGTCACCACCACCATACCTGTTGTCACCATTGCCCATAAGTAATTAGCGAAATCCGACCGCCAGTGTCGTTGGTAGTTCGCCATTTGTTTCGTTGGTAGTTCGCCATTTGTTTCGTTGCGCACCGTCACGATCGTTTCAGCGCTCGGACTCGCCAATCCACTGGCGTAGTAAACGGAGGCAGAGCGGAACGGAATGGACGGCGAACGGAACGGAATGGCGCCGCTACCATCTAGATAGCGCGCTGCCTCCGCCTCCACCCACTCCGCTCCGTTCCGTAGTTTCCAATCCGTAGAGTAGCCCCACCCTCGTTATTTTTTTTAGTGCCTCGTTATTTTTCTAATGCCTCGTTATATTTTTGGCCTTCAAACACTTTCAAGGGGTTAGTTTTTGAAGTGTATTGTAATCTTCTCTGTTTTTCGCAAGTTTTTTTGTCATTATTCTCAGAATTCCATCACTGCCTCGTTAATTTCCGTTACTGCCTCGTTATTTTTTTAGTGCCTCGTTATTTTGGCTTTATCATTCCACCCTGACACGTTGTGATATTATTTTTGATTGTTTATTCGTTAATATTTTGGTGCGTTCCGTTTTACAGCCCAGCGAATGTGAATTGAAATTTGCGGTTACAACCTATTGTTCGATCGGAGCGTCCGCTGCATCCGAGAACAAGCTGCTTGTTTTTTAGCCTTGCTTGAGCTTAGGCCTTGTTTAGACTTAGACTCAAGCTCAGGCTTAGCCTCGGGCTTAGGCTTTGTTTTAAGCTTAGGCTTAGACATTTTCGAACACATAGGCTTCGGACGCAGCGGACGCAAGGACAGAACAATTGTGTTTTGCCAATTTCGAACAATTCGGTTTCGGGAAACCTAAGCTCAGTGAACCAGTGAACCAGTGAACCAGTGAACCGAGAGAAACACACCATAATATTTTAAATGCGTTGACGCTCAGTGCGTAACTGTAAAATACTAACAACGCGATCACACACAATAGCAGTGGCGGCGCCACATGGGGGCAGGGAGGGGCGCACTGCCCCTCCTAACTTCTGGACTGCCCCCTGCAACTTTTTGCTCTCCATCTTGTACGAGAGCTTCTGTTGTGTGTGTATGTGCATAACAAATTTCAAATGAGAACCTTTCATTGGAGGACAGGCGAGTCCGTCACTGCCAATCAAGATATTGGGGCAGAGTCGTAAAAGCATGGCTGAAGGAGAGCGCAACCCACTCAATAGCGCGCTTCACCCATTCTGGCGGCGCGTAAATAGGCGTTCGCTCTCATTATCGCACGAACTGCCCTCCCCCCAAAAGCGCAGAAATGCAAAGCTTGACGGCTGTTGGGAATTTCAACAGGGTACCTGCCTACCCCCTCCCCTGTTTAAATTTGAGCTCAAAGGGCGGAGACGAGGGGTCGAAAGGGCGTATGTAAATTATACTCAATTTCAACGCCAAAAAATGAAGGAAACGACGTTCAGCAGCCAGATTTTCGCCTGCGGCGCAGGGTGTAGAGGACAAAACTTTGGAACAGCGCTGATTTTTAACAAAAGAAATGGGCATTTTCGGTGCACGTTTTGACGCGTCTGCCACAATTGAGTAGTGTCCTAAAAATCTGGGAATTATGGGAAAGATCTGGGATCTACTCTGTGAGGTTCCCAAGTACTAGGGTAAAAAATGTACCCTAGTAAAAAATTTAAAAAACCCTAGTAGGGACGCAGCCGAATAAATAGTTGCCTGGCGGCGCTGGGTTTGCTGAGAAGGCGATGTACATAGGTGTACGTATTTTGGGTCTCATGTATCGACCGTTTATCTACCTTTTATTTTCAAAAAGGTGCCTGCTGCGCCTACTCCATGTGCCATACTTTTTTAAGCTGACATCAGACACTGGGGGATGGTTGCAAATAAAATCACCAGTATCTTGACCTCCCCGGAAATGTTCCGGGACCCCCCCCCCTGGTTATGCTGGCCTGTACAGCTCCAACTTTTCAAACCGCCCCCTGTAACTTTTGGACTGTCCCCCTTAACTTTCAATCCTGGCGCCGCCACTGCACAATAGGCTTAGGCTAATCGGCTTAGACTCAGGATTTAGGTTCGGGTTCGTGCGAGCGTGCCCGTGTGCGCGTGCCTGTGCGCGTGCACGTGCGTGCTTGAGGATTGCCTTAGGCTTAGGCTTTTGCTTAGGCTTAGGCTTCACGCTTGTGCAAGCGCGCACATGTCCACATGCCTGCGTGCACGTGCGTGCGCGCTTGTGCGTTTGTGCGAGCGTGCGCGCGTGTGAGCGTGCGGGCGTGGGTGTCCTTGTGTATCTGTGCGGTGCGTGCCTGCGCGCGTGCGTGCATGTGCTTGTGTGCGTGCCGCGCGTGCGTGCGTGCATGCGAGGGTGCGTGCGTGCGTGCGTGCGCGTGCGTGCGCGTGCCTGCAGAGAGCACGTGCGTGCACGGCCATGCGCGCGTGCATGTTAGGTGTGCAGGCATGTGGACATGCGCGCGCTCGCACAAGCCTGAAGCCTACGCAAAAGCCTAAGCTTAAGCTTAAGCGTAAGCCTAAGAAATAAAATAAAATACAACTATAGGATTACTTAGATTAACCTATTGTAAAAATTGTGGCGTGTGACGCGTTGTTTTAGTATTTAACGGTTGAGCAACGAGAGTCAACGCATTTAAAATATTATGGTGTGTTTCTCTCGGTTCACTGGTTCACTGGTTCACTGGTTCACTGAGCTTAGGTTTCCCTCGGTTTCCTTCTCTACGATTGTCGTCGTCGCGCGGATAACAAGGGTAAAAGGAAAGGCTGGAAAAGCGACGCTGCGAGCATGAGCAAGACGCACCCTCCCGAGCTGAAGAAGTACATGGACAAGAAGCTGCAACTGAAGCTGAACGGCGGTCGCGTCGTTAGTGGCGTCCTGCGCGGCTTCGACCCCTTCATGAACTTGGCGAGTGCCCGTCAGATATGTGAAAGCGACGCTATGCACGGCGGCACGTGTGGCATGTAGGTGGTGGACGACGCGGTGGAGTTCACGAAGACGGGCGAGCAGAACACGATCGGAATGGTCGTGATCCGCGGCAACTCGATCGTGCTGCTCGAAGCGCAGGAACGGATCATGTAGCGTCCGCTCCGCCTCATCCCAGGCCGCGTTTAGACCACCTCCCTTTGTCTCAGTAATTTGCCTCGTCGCGCACGGTACTGTTGAACAAATGCGTTACCACTTGGAAGTTCACATGGACAGCATGCAAAAAAGTGACGAACGGCCGCATTGGATTGCACTCGAGTTAGAGAGTTTGACTTGTCGTCGTTTGTGTCGTCAACGTCCTGCGTTTTTAGCGACACGGGCAAGGGCAGCGGCGGCTCCGCGCACTGCCCCCTCCCCTCCTCAGATACAGCCGATTGCATACTCGTCGGGTCGGAATTCAGACGTATATTAGCCAACAATAATTTCGCCGATCTATGGGGGGCCGCAGTACTATGGTACTTTCCCGAGGGCTGCGGTACTTTCCCGTTCGCCACCAATAAAAACAGCATGGACAAAGTGGTCAAAGAAAACACAGCGTTGCCGTTGTCTCCCTCGACGCTATGGAAAGGCGAAGTATTTATCAGTGTTAGAAGCGTCGTCTGTAGTACTGCACTAAAATAAAGACTGCCGCCGCCGGCGGCTAGTTGTCGGTGGTTGCGCAAGCAGCGGGCCCCTAGAACGTCTGACTACCGTGACGCCGTGTGTCGAAGGCTCGTTCCGTCTCCCAGTCGCTCCTACGAGAGGGGAATGTTAATGTCTGTGATTGGCGACGCCTCCGTCGGCACGGCGAAGCTCCTGCCTGACTGACGGTCCATGACGACGACGTCTCTCTCTCTCTCTCTGCCGGGTCGAGATCCGATCAGCGCGCGCCCTTGACTTTCCGCTGAACGGGCCGGCCGGCGGCGCTCCCAGTCGTTCTCTTGTCGGCGGCCTTGTCGCAGCCGCCGTTTTACAACTTTCTCCGCCGCTGCTGGACAACTGCGCACGCGGCCTTGGCTTCCTGCCGTCCACTCAACTCATGTGCCCAACGGCAGCGGTGCGCGCGCGCATCATCACAGCCGCGACCACTCTTATTCTCCTCCTAGCAGCCACTCGGCGCCGTCGGCGAAAGCTTTGTCCTAACCGGTGCACTCTAGCCGCTTCGACCGACGGCTCACCATTGTTTGCGTGCGACCAAAGGCAAGCGAAGCGGCGCTCGGCATTCCGCCTTCGAGAAGCGACCAAATAGACCTCCTTCCTCGGCCCGAGCGTAGACGAGCACTGTACGTACACTAGTGCAAACGCAGCGTTTGCTCGACGGATCAAGGAAGGTATCAGACTGAATTCCAGACTGCCATGGTCGGAACCGCTGACCCCTCTGGCGGCGGTCGGCTGCCGAGTAGGTAGAGGGGGGGGGGGGGTGGTGGTGTTCGCCGGCCCTCCTCTCCTCAGCGCTCAACGACCTCGTTGGGATTATGCGCTAACTGGTCCTCTTGACTGACGAACGAGCGAGCGCGTCCTCGCAACCGACCGTCCTTTCCCCTTCCAAACTTGCGCGCAGGCGCTACAGGTCCGCTCGCTCTGCGTGGAGCCGCAGTCCGTTCTTTTTTGCATTGGCCGCTACGACCGTTCCGCTTCAGTGTCATCGAATCCCGTCTGAGCTGAGCCTGATGATTCCATTGTTCGTCGTTTGCTAACGCAGCAGTACTGTGTACACCGTAGGTGCAACTGCTTAGGTGACGAACATGTTATAAATATGCAAATTTCGCCTGCCACTATTTGAGTTGGCAGTTGCATTGACGTGCCGTCGCTGCGGGTCGCCGTCGATGCGCGTTGTTCCCACAGTCGCATGCTCTCACGCGTCGTGGTGGTGAGTGGTAGGCGGTCGCGTGTCGCGGCGCTTTCATGGCGGGAACGGGCCAGCCGCTGCGCTGTTCGCTGCCGATTGAGTTGAATTGAGCGCGTCCTAAATAGATTGAATTGACCGACGCCGTCGGCCGAGCCGACGACGAGGAGAGCTCGCGGCCGGCTCGGGCGCGGTCGCTGCAACGCCGCAGCCGCTATGGTAGGCCAGCAGGGAATCGCGGACCCGGGCCGTGTCCGCGCTGTCAAGGCTGCCGGCTTTCTCTACGTCGCGCCGCAAGGAGTCGACGCGGTTTTGTTGCGCAGTCGCGTTCGTTGACTTTTGTACTTCCGCACTGTCCTCACTTTCGGCACTGATTGTACATGTACGTTTCAGCGCTGGCAACGCCGCTACTTTCGCCTACACGACGACGACATGCTGACCTACTCGCTTGACGAACGGGTATTCTGGATGTCCATGGGCATGATGCGCCTCTCGTCAGTGACGACGACGACAGTCGGTTTAGCCCGAGACGCTGCCGCAGGCCGAGTTGGACATGCGCCGCTGTTGTTGGGTGGGCGACAGCAGTCTCGACACGGGCCACGAGGACAGTCTCCTGCTGCGCTTTCTGCCCTCGTCCCAGCTGGCGCCGACGAGTTGCTGCTTCGTCAAGAGCGACCGAAAAGGCGACATGAAAGGGTGGGTGGGCGCTCCTGTCGCGTTCGCGTTCCACTTTTCCGGCTGCCGGCAACGTTCCGGCACGCGCGGCCGTCTGAGCGTGAGCGCGGGTGTCCGGTGTGGTGTGGTGTGGTGTGTGTATTTATGCGCCCGTCTTGTGCGGGCCATTGTCTGGAGAGGAATACAATTGCTGCTGCGCGAAAGACCCTGCCCGTGTCAACCGCGCCGATTATTTGTATCACGCGCCGACGACGACGACGCCTTCCGCCACCTTTGTTCAGCTGGTACTCGCTGCTCAGCGAATACGCGCGCCGCAATCTCCAGCAGCAGCAGCAGCAGCAGCAGCCGACGCCGTCCGAGTCACCTCGCGAGCCCCAAGCGCGGCGTCACTCCATCGTCGTCTCCGTTGTCGACAGCGGCGCATCCGACGAACGCCGAAGCATGGCCAACGTTCGTCTCGTCGCCACTTCCCTCCGTTGCGCGGTTTCGGCGGCGTCGAGTGCGTCCGTCGTCGTTTAGTCGCGCAGCGCGGTCGATTGCGAGGAGCGGGCGCTTCGGCGCCGTTCCGAGCCCGTCGGCGCCTGGCCGACGCGCTCCTTCTCGAACGGCAGCGGCACGCCTCGCCAGCTGAGGCAGAGGCCTCGAGACGACGTCGTCTCTCCTCGACGTCAACTGGGGCGGGACGATGGCCGTCCCGTCGTCGATGATGCGCACGAGTCGGTGCATTCTCCGCTGAAAGAGAAGAAGACGACGACGTCGTCGCCGCCGACTGCCGCCGACCACCGCATCTCCACCGAATGCCGAACCGCGCTGTCGTTGGCAGCGCGCAGGTGGCCCCAAATCGCTGAGCTTGAAGAGGAGGACGAGACGGCGGGCGGCCGTAAGGGGTGGCTGTCTCTAAAAGCTGGCTCGACCTGGCTGCGACACTGGGCCGTTTTGGACTCTCAGTCGCTGTGCTTTTATGTGTAAGCGCTTTGGCGAATCAGCACGCGCTGTAGAAGAATCACACTCCCGTACCACTTTAGGGATACAGGCGCTGTGTCAAAAAAACTCGAAGGTCTGGTAGATGTCTCTGGAGTCCCGCCTTCCATCGCCGTTCTCGTTGCGGAGATTCTGAAAGTGAACCCAATTTCCGTCGATAAGAGTTACGGAATCGAAATTTTGGTCGGGATCCAGCCTGAGCCCAAGTGTCGAGAAGCGTTTCACTGGTCACAATTTGTTCCAGTGCCAGCGGAGGCGGCTCATAGTGTCGGCTACAACGCCTGGCATACGCGACAGCTGGGTGCTCGCCATGCAGAGGAGCTGCACGCACGTCTACGGCCGCGGGGTGGGTGGCTGTCGTAGTCGTAGTCGTATCTCGGACATAACGTGTGTTTAGCCGGCGAATCCAGCGGTAGCGCAGAGTGTCGCGCAGCAGCCGGTACGGATGGTGGCGTACGTGACTCCCGAGAGTCACAGGACGACGAACGCGAGCAGCAGTCTCTCCTCGTCCCTCACAGACGAGCTGGGCGCCACCTCGCCCTCCGACGACGGCAAGACTGTCGGCGGCGAAACGGCCCGCCCCTCCCACAGCCCCGCCCCCACCACGGACGAAGAACTGTGGGTGCTGGAGGGAGGCCTGCTGGACACGGAGATACAAGGTGTACGGCTGCATTTGACAGGGGCGCACAAAGCGAGGACGAGCTGTCGTCGCGAGAGGGCGCCGGCTGCGTGGAGCGTACGTCGCCGGCGTTGCGCCGGTCGCCCGTCTCTCTCGTCAAAGACAAATCCCTCAGTCGGAAGCCGCCCCCAGAGGCGGCGGCGACCCCCTACAATTCGCAGGTGTGTGCTGCCTGACGTTGGTCGCGTGCAAGCCGATCCACTTCTCGCCAGCTGCTTTGCTTGTCCCGGCTCCCGCAACCGTTTTCTCGTGCGCGCGCGCGCGCGCGCCCGCCTGCCCGCTTACTCGTAGCCGCGGCGCCGCACATGTTTATTGGGGAGAACTTTATGAGGAAGAGCGACTGACCGGACGAACGAAACGCTACTGAAGCTTCGTCCGCTAGTCGAGCGAGGGGGCTTGCGCTGAGGCACCTGTAGCGTATGCCGAAATCCGGCGGCCTTTGCCGGCCGCCGAAACACATCTGCGTCGTCGACTTAGCCGCCAGCGCCGCTCTCACTGCCTCCTCTGCTCGAGAGACTAAGCCGACTTGCAGCGCGCGCGAAATGTTTGAGAGTGTGGTGGTGGACGCAGCCGAGGTAGCTCTGAGACGACTTTCGTTTCTTCAAGTGCCCCTCTGTAGTCGAACGCGAGACACTTTCGTCGCTTAAGGTGAAACGACGTCATGACGGCTCTCTGTCGAAGAAGCACCGCCAGCTGCAGACTCAGGTGCGTGGATGGGCGTCGTCTGTGGGTGGCAGTGCTGAGAGCGTCAGGCCCCTAGACGATGTCAGGTTGTGGAACTGCAGCGCGAGCTGGAGAAGGTGCGGGCGGCGGGCTGGGCGCGTCGCCAGGCGCAGTCGTCGCCCTCGTCGGCCGCGAAGACGGCGAACGGCGTCGCGTCGGCGGGGCTGGCGGCGCTGCGTCGCGGCCTTGACACGGCCGAGCAGGACGTCTGGTTGAAGCGCGACGAGATCGAGGGCCTCAAGCGACAGCTCGACTCCCCCACCGGCGGCGACGGAGAAGAAGGAGTCGCCGCGGAACTGCGCCTCAAGTTGGCGTTCGCCGACAAGCTGCTGGGCGCCCAGCTGCTGCTGCTGACGACGACCCTCTCGTCGGGAAGAGCCGACCTCAACGGAGTGGTGGCGCCCCTGACCGACCTGGAGAGCTCGCTTCGCCAACTCGTCGCGGACGACGAAGCCGAGCAGGCGCCCCGCTTGATCCGAGAGTGCAACCGGCTCGTCGACGAAGTTCAAGGCAAGGTAGAGTCGGGTCAAGTCGAGCCCCACCAACGAGACGCCTCCGTTTCCGCCGACTTGGCGCAGTCTAGTGGCTGCAACGAGGTACGTGTAGGTGGTGCGTCTTACGCACATTGACCGCTGAAACTTGACCGTTTCAGCACTTGATCACTCGCGATGTGGAGGCGGTTCGGGCCGAGTACGACCGTAAAATCGCGAGCTTGAAAGAACAGTCTGCGTCGGACGGAGAGCGACGGCGTAAGCTGAGAGAAGAGCTGCTGAATTTGAAGGTGGTTGGGGTTTGGGGCGAGTGGAGGAGCAGCGCAGCAGGGAGCGTGTTTAGTCGGTGCACGAGGGCAGCGTGCGCCTGCTGGAGAAGTCGTGCGACGAGATCGTCTCGGGCCTGCGAGCGGCGCACGAGGCGGAGTTGGCTCGCGTCGCCGACGCGCACGAACGGCGTCTCGACGAGGAGAAGGAGGCGACCAAGATCGGTACCTTGACGCTGGCCGTCCACTCACGACACTGCCGGCCGTGTACTGGCGACGCTGCGGCTGTTCAGCGCTTCAAGCGGTGCAGCGGGCGCACGAGGTGGAGCTGGCCAAAGTGCAACAGCAGCACCAGCGGCCCTCGTCGTCCTCGTCCTCGATCAACGGCGCCAGCGCTCGGGCCAGCTCCAGCGCGGTGGACGTCGACCAGGAGACGAGAACTGGGGGCCACAAGCAGATGTAAGCGGGTCGGAGCAGCGGGCGTCGTCTGCCAGCCCCACCGGGGACGCCGCGCAGGCACATGCTGGAGCAGATGAGCCGCGAGTTGTCGGAGCTGTCGGCCTCCTACTCGGCCAAGTGCGTGGAGAACGCGCAGCTGGAAGAGCGACTGGCGGAAATGCGATATATGGCGCAGTGCAGTCGGTCGGTAGTTGGTCCATAGAAACATTGGGCTGCGCGGTGTCGGAGAGCCTGGCGCGCGCAGTTCAGCGGGACGACGGACGTTGAGAGGTTCTTGGGCGAGAACGCCGAGTTGGTGGAGGCGCTGAAGCAGAAGGACGAGCTCATCGACAGTCTCGAGCGCAAGCTGCTCGCGCACGGCGCCCTCGACGCCGCCGCCAGTCGCGCCTCCTCCGCCTCCAGACCAGGTGCGACGCCGTCGCCGTCGCCGTCCGCCCAGTCGACGCCGACGCCAGCAGCGCTTGCTTCCGCGAGTCTGTCCGCCCTTTGTCGGTCGCCCCAATAACGCGAGCCTGTCGTGCTCGTCCGCTTGCGTGACAACCGCCGTACAATTTCAGTTGCGCAGTCAGTAGTGTGGCAGAGGCTTGTTCTCTAGCGTCGGTGAGCAGACCACGCCTCGAACGCGACCTTTTCCTCCGGTTCTATTCGCTTCCGGCTTTCCCCAATTTCTCTCTTGCACTGACGGTATTCTGTAGTTTCTCAAGTCGCTCGTCTTTTCCCTTCTGTCATGCTTGCGCAAGCCTACTTTCTCGGCAGCTGCACTGCTTGCTTGCACGTTGTCCCGCGTGGTGGGTTGACCTGCTTGATTTGGGCGTTTCAGAGAGCGCCGTCGACTTGCGCAGCTGCCCGTCGGTCGTGGGCGGCCAGTTGTCGCCGCCGGTGCGGCCGACTTGCCGGGCGGTCGCGACCGCGGTGGGCCGGCTGCAGGTGCCGACGACGCCGCCGCCGCCGCCGCGCCGTCCCGCCTCGCAGCCGCCGGCGCGCCAGATCAGTCCGCGCTTCTCCGTCCAGGTGGCCGAGCGCCGGCGCTTCTTCGAAGGGCTGTCGACGTCGGCGACCGACAGCCACCGACCTCCCCCACTGCTCATGACAGCGCGCCGCGACCCCTCTCCTGTGCTCGTCTAGCACTAGACCCTGCCGTTTTGCCGAGGCCTGTGTCTCTAAGCCTGTCGCAGCTACTCGTGCGGACCATAGCTCAGTAGGAACGGGTGTGCTGTCGCCTTCTCTGTGTGCTACTGCGATCTATTTCTCTTCCTCTTCTGATTGATCATTGCGTTGCGAGAGCCGTTTCCTTGGTACGCTGAGTCACAACACAAACACAACAAAGAACCGCGACACAGTCGAGAAACGCAATGTAGCACCTATACACTTTGATTGACGTTACGAGAGATGAAAGAGACGAGAAAGCGCGAGATTTCGTTTTGTGTCACGAGAGCACAGCTTGTACAGAGATGGCGAGTACGTGAAAAGCGTATACGGTAATAAGGAGATGTGAGTGACTGGACTGAGCGGTTCCGCGGAGACGACGCGAGGAGCACGCGAGCGCGTCGCTTCACAGCGCCTGAGACCAATTGGGAAAGAGGCTCGTGCTGTCGAACAGCTGAATGCTGCGCCGGGCAAAGTCGCTTTTGAGATCGGCTGCGTGGCGGCTGTCTGTAACGGAGTCGCTAGTGCGTACCGATCGTGCTCGGCGGCGCAGCGCGCACCTTTGTGAGACTTCAGCAGGCACATGTACGTGACGAAGCGGTCGACGGGCGGCGCGGGCACGCCCTTGTGCAGCTTCGAGAGCGGCACGCTGCTCAGCCGTCGGCCGTGCAGCAGAGCGACCGCGTCCTGACGTGACGCGCCGACGCCGCTGCTATCCGTATCCTCCTCCTCCTCTTCCTCTACGAGGCGATCGTCAGCAGACGTCGACGGTGTGCCGGCAGGCGAAGACGACGCCTGCCGCTTCGGCTTTTGCGCCGAGCTCGTCCTTTCGGATCTTCGAGGAGTGGAGTCGTCGCGGCCGGACGCGGGTTGCGCGTTCGGAGGCGGCGGCTGCTGCTGCTGCTGCTTCCTCGGCGTCCGCTGCTGGCTCAGCGAGGCGCGTAGCGCCTTCTCGAGCTGGCTCTGCTCTTCAAAGGACATCGACGCGTCGACGACCTTCGTGGGCGAGCGGATCGAGCTGGCCGGACGAAGCAGCTTGCCGCGCCGACGACGTCGGCTCCGCAGGCCGCCTACCGTCGACATCTTGTCGCCTGGCGGGCGCTGGAAGGGGGACAGGTGGAGTACGGTAGTTTGCCCAAAAAACATCCGTTCAATAACGAATCCCATGCTTCCAGTAAACCGGGAATTCGGAACCAGATTTACTCACAACTCGAAGAGAACGAAGTGAAGGGATCAGTCGGTACAACGGAAACGTACTACACGCACGAACAACCAAAACAAACAAAAGCGACCATCAATTCAACCACTGCACGCACGAGCAGGGTCCCAGCTATCAGAAGAACACGATCTCTAAACTGAGCATCGACTGTTGGCGAAGGAAAGACGAGGAGTCCTA
This sequence comes from Paralinhomoeus sp. GSCO2_6, assembly GCA_030248085.1. Taxonomy (NCBI): domain Eukaryota; kingdom Metazoa; phylum Nematoda; class Chromadorea; order Monhysterida; family Linhomoeidae; genus Paralinhomoeus; species Paralinhomoeus sp. GSCO2_6. The sequence continues at coordinate 18,284 of JASAMY010002728.1, read as the reverse complement.
GACAACACCGAGACAGTGGTCGGCAGTGTCGGGAACGGCCGAGGTCAGGTCAAGAAGAGGTGCGGCTGGAATACGGTGGCCCCTCGAGCGGCGTCCACTCCGCTGTCGACCGAGGAGCTGACGCAATCGCTGAGGGCGCGCGAGTCCGACGACGGCTCCGGAGTCGTCTCCGTCGGCGCCACGCAACCCAGACTGTCGTCGGCAGGCGACTCCGTCATCTCCAACTTGCCCCCGCCGAGCAGCTGGGCGCGTCCATCGGCTTGGAGCGCCGTCGCCATATCGGCAGATGAGCGCCGACGCCTGACGGCCAAAGCGCCGTTTGGCGGACTGAATAGACACTGGAGCTGGGCCGTTTCTGAGAGAGAAGTCGGGGCCGTCTTGCCGACGCGACGACATTCCTCCGTTGGCGCCGCTTTTGTCGGCGACGTTGCCGCCGACGTGGGCAGGGACGAGGTCTGGCGCTTGAGAAGTCGGTCCATGCGCTGCCGACTCTTCTTCGTCTGTCGGCGCAACTTGATGCTAAGCAGGCGGTTGGGCGCCTCCAGCTTGCGCGACAGCGACTTCACGGACAGCGGCACCGTCAGGTCAGGATTTCGTACGTTCAGCAGGTAGTTGACGACGGTCAACTCGTTCGTCGCCTCCTGAGAACTCTTCTTCGTGCGACGACCGGAGCGGTTCTTCGCCACCTTGCGTTGAAGGCGCGTGCGCACAGGGGGCGCCGACGCGCCGGCCGGGCCGCTGTCGTCTTGGAAGACGTTGAATCGAACGCGGCTCCTGCCGTAGAACACTTCCGACTCGTCGATCTTGCCCCGGTACTTGTCGGAGCGCAGCTGCTGCACGCGCTGCTTGTACCGTTCCACGGCGCGAGCCGGCAGATGGAACTGGTCGACTCCTCCGCCGGCGGCCCTTTCTCTCTCCCACGTCGGCGGAGGAGGGGACGCGGCGGCCGACTTGCGCTTCCGACTCCCAGTGGCGACCGCCGCCGAGGGCGCGGTCCCCAAATTTTGAGGCAGATCGAAGCACGACCGACTGCGAACATCGTTTGAAGCGTCGCTGTCTTCCAATGTGACAACGGGCACGGGGGCCACCCTTCGAGACCTCCTCTTGCATGTCGAGTCAACGTCGTACACTGTAAATACATGAACAGTGAAATGAAAAGTAAACCCTCGCAAAGTACGCAACCCAATTACCGGCCGATTTTCTAGTCGCCTTCCGTGCCGGCGGGCCATTTCGACAGTTCCTCACGACAGCCTTGTCTGTGGCCGCCGACGTGGAAGGTGTCGCGGAGATGGAGCTTGGCGCTTCCGAGGGCGCAGCGGAAACGACTGGACTCGACTCTGAATAGACATATGGTGCAGGAACTAGACTATGGAGCGCAGCTGCTACCGCGCTTCTCCGCTCTCAGTTTCGTCGGCGGCGGCGGTGGCGGTGGCGAGGAGTTGAGGAACTGTCGCAGGAGGAGGTCCTGTTTAGCCAAGACGTCGTCGGCGGCGTCGTCGAATGACGGAGAGGGCGCGAAGGCGGCGAGGTCGACGGGCAGGTGGACGGCGCCCAGCTCTTCGTACACCTCGACCAGATGCCTCGGAATGTCGCCCACGAACTCGTCGACGGCGCTCTCGAGCAACTCGTTCTTACGCCGAGCGTCGCCGTCGACGAAGCTCAAGAAGCGCAGCTTCCTCACGGCCTGAAGCGGCGGCGAGGGCGGCTCACAAATCGATCTGTCCGATCGCATTGAACACGAACGGGCTGGGGGGACTACCTCTGCGACCGCCCTGGAAACTGGGAGGGCGTCGTCGACGGCGTAGAGCTCGAGAAGCACCTGCGCTTCGTACTCGGCCAAACGGACGCGCAGCTGCGTCGTCTCGGCAGCGCTGCCGCTCGACGCCGCCGCCTCGTACTTCGACTTCAGCTCCTCGCAGGTCCGCAGCAAGTGCCGACGAACAAACGCCACCATCTGGGGCTACAATGGCGGCGTTCAGCTCCCACAGATCCAGAAAAAGAGCAGCGACCGACAAGCGACAAACCTTGAGGAGATCGCTGAAGGTGTAGCGTGAAAGACGAACCGTCAACGTGTTGAGCAAAGCGCGGAAAATGTAGAAGGGATCCTTGTCGTCTGCCAGCATCCGCTCGTAAGCGTCGAGCAGCCGCTGACGGAAAGCGACTTCGTCGAGTGACTCTGAACGGAGTCAGCACTGCTAACCCGTCGGCAGTGGCCTAAGAAACCAAGAGGAAGCACCGTCGAGGGCGGCGTCAACGACGTCGGCCGAGCTTCTGGACTGTCGACGTCGCTTGCGCAAGCACTCGAGGCGCTTGCGCTCCTGCTCGGCGCGCCGGTCGGCCTTGGGGTCGCTCGAGCCGTTCGACGACTCCTTGCGTTGGCGCAGCGCGCACTGCTCCGACGCCCGCTGCACCAGACTGCGCGAGCGCGACAGCGGCGGCGGCGGCGCCGCCCCACGAACGGCCGTCTTTTCATGCGACGGCGACGACGAAGAGCAGGGCGGCGACGACGCCGACGCCGACATGCGGCGCAGCTCCTCAACCACGACGCCCTTCAAGCGGTCGAAGTCGATCTGCTTGGGGCGCGGCTGCTTTGTCGGAGAAATCCTGGAATTGCCGACCAGAAATGTCGCCCGCCTCCGCCATCGGCAGAGTTTCGATCCTCACTGTTGGACGAGATTCAGCACAGCTTTCTCAAACGGGGACACCGCCAGGCGGCCATCGGTGTCGACGCCGCAATTCGGCACGGGCGGCGTCTTGGTCGCAGCCCTATCCATGACGGCGCCGAGCGAATCAGGCTTCATTGGCTAGAAGCGAACGGTCAGCTGCGAGCTTACTACGCCACTACAAGAGGGTCGCCGTTGGCGACAGGCCAAACAAAGCGTATGCACGAGCGCCAGTCGCACTCAATGACTACAAGGGCGGGTACTCGTGCGCAGCGCGGGGAGCACCTAGGCTGCGCTAGCGTAAGCTTGCGCATGGACGGCCAACAGGCGACCAGACGCGCGCCCGCCCCGCCGTACAGCGACCGAGTCGTCGTCGCCGCCGTCGCCAGAGCATACATACACGGGCCTCACTCGGCTCTGTCTGCGGCGACACAGCCGCCGCCGCTGCCGCCTATGCACACGCTGGGCCGCGCCCCCTCGCTACTACGACGACGATAGACAGCTGGCGGACGCGCTACGCCAAGGAACGAACGCCCAGCGACGGCGCTCAGCGGCGGCGACGACGGCGTATTTCAGTGCGCTCACGCTGCGAACGTCCACTCGGCGGGGACAGGACGCAATCCATCTAGCGGCTTGCAGTACGCATTGTTTCCAAGAGAGACAGCGGCTAGGCCGCGTCAGCAGTAGCGTGGCAAAGTCGACGGCGCCAGCGCGGCCAGGCGAGCGTGCCGACCGACCGACCGACGCGTTCGCTCGGTGTGCTCAACGAAAGAATGCCACCTTTATTTCAAGGCGCGCGCGCACGCACGCACGCACGCACGCACGCACGCACGCACGCACGCACGCACGCACGCGTGTGGTCGGTAGTGGCCAACGAGAAGGAACACAGTAAGCGCCCAGGCGGCTACCACGGACGACGGCCGCTCGACGAAGTAGAGACGCGCGCGCACGCGCAGCGCGTCCGAGCACAACGATAGCAACGACGCGAGAGAAGATCCAAGAACTGGGTTGAAGGTGTGCGCTGGCAACGAGACGACGAGGACGACTGAAGCAGAGACGGCGCGCCGCATGCGCAAGTAGTTGCTGTACGCTCACTTGGTTAGTAGTGTAGAGCGCGCTCGCCAACGAGAGGTAGCTGCTGCTGCTGCTGCGTTCGTTCGACGCGCCGCGCAGCGACACATAGAAAGCGCGAGCGGACACGACGACGACACGCGCATGAGTCGTTCCGGCCGGCGCCGGAAGGGGCGGGGTGCACAGAGCGAGAGCGCGCCCTCTTGGTCTGGGTTCCAACACGTCGAGCGCCAGTCGCGCGACACGCCAACGAGCGCAGCACAAGTCAAGCGCAGAACATACAGAACTCCTTAGTGGGGGCTCCTCACTAACCTAACGGTTACTGGTACGACCGACCAACGGTTATAGCGCGGCGAGGGGATGAGGAGCGGCGACCAGTGTACAGCGCCCATGGACCGGGTTCATGCCTAGTCCCAGTGGATAGCTAGTGCGATATATAAGCTGAAGCGCGCGCAAGTGCCGATCACATCGCGTTTCTAGACTGACTGACTGACACATTCGCGCGCCGACTCTCGAACAGCGCCGACCTGAAGGGACGCGATCATCTGACGCGCACGTAAAATCTGTTAAGTCGGCTGGCAAATCGCGAGTGGGCGGATAGGGACGGACGAGCTTCGCTTCACAGCCAGCAGGCGGCCCTCTGCTTGGAGGTGGAAGAGAGAGGGGCGCAGGCAGAGGGCGAGGTTCCGGCTCAGCTGCGGTTGAGGATGCGCAGCTCGCTCTCGATCGACTCGTCGTTGGTGTTCTGCAGGAGGCGGTGCAGCTCCAGTGGGTCCACGTCCACGTCGAGCCCGAACTCGCCGTCGGCCGCCGAGGCGCCGACCGCGCTGGCCCGTCCCGGCGCCGAGCCGTCCCCCACGCCCGCCGACGGCTGCGCACCGCCGCCCGCCGTCTGCTGCAACGCCGTCTGATCCTCAGCGGCGCCTGAAACGACCCCAGACGCATAACACCGCGGCCACGAACGCCACCGCGCCAGCACAAACGCCGCAGTCGAGCACACCGGCGTCACCCATTGGTATATGTAATAACTATTTCAGAGAACAAGCTAGACTAAATAAGTAAACGCTCATTGGCGATGGAAGGCGGCGAGCAATACGAGTACTTGGACGCGGCGATGGGCGACGAAGAGGACGCGCGACAGCCGCAGCCGCCGCCGGTGCAGGAAGAGAGGTCGCCCAGGCCGGGCGTGGGCGTCGGCGTCGCGGGCCACGCGGCGAGCATGCACCAGCAGCTGCCTTCCGCCAGGTGGTCGGTGCGGGGCGCGGCGTCTTCGCGCCGCGGCAAGTCGCTGGCGACGGAGCAGACGCAGCAGACGACGCAGCAGGGCGGCGTCGGCGGTACCGCGCTGCGGCCGGCGGCTCCTGCGGCGGCGCGGCCGCGGCCGACGGCGGCGGTGACGCCCGTGAGCGAGCCGGAGGTGACGGGCGACCGACGGGACGAGCTGGTGATCGAGCCGTCGCGGGCGCTCTACTTCAACGCGCCCTTCGTGAGCCAGCAGCAGACGTCGATTCGGCTGCGGAACGCGACGAGCAACTACAAGCGCGTCGCCTGGGTCTTCAAGAGCACGAATCTCCAGCGGTTCCTCGTCAAGCCGGTGCTGGGCCAGCTGGCCGTGGGCGAGTCGGTGCTGCTCGACGTCCGCTGCCGGCCGATCAAGGGCGACTACCGCCAGGAGACGCGGCGCAGTCGGCGCGACCGCGTCACCATCGAGTGGATCCAGATGGACGCGCAAGCGCCGCACGTGCCCAACGAGCGCATGACAAGCGAGTGGTTCGCCAAGATGGGCAAGAAGTGGCGGCGACAGCTCAGCATCGTCTACAACCTCTGACAGCGTCCGGCCAAGCGAATTCCGCCCATGATCTGATCCGAGTATGTAACTGAGTCGACTCGAACGCTACGCTCGCGATGTATACCGACCTTTCGCCGGACCGTAACGTCAGAACAGTGCATGTTGAGTTGAAGGTTGAGTGACTCACGCACCTGTCAGCACGATCATGGGCGTGTTGTTGGGGTCGTAGTTCTGCTGTTGGAACCAGTGCATGTTCGACTGCTGCTGTCGATATTGCTCCGTCTAATAGTGGCGCGTGGAGACGTCGCGACCGAATGCAGATCAAACTCGCATGGACGCCTACCACGCGTATGCCCTGCAGCTGTTGACTGATGTCCGCGTACTGCTGCTGGTGCGGTTGGGCCGCGCCGGCCGCCTGCGGGCTCTGCGGCACCATCTGCTGCGGACTCGTGGGCGCCGACTGGGAACTGCACGCCGTGTCCGCGCCCCCGCCCGCCCTGCCAGCCGTCGACGAGTAGGACGGAGGCGTCGCCACCTGCCCCACGACGTCCACGTCGAGGCGCTACGCGACGCGACCGTGACGCTGCGCGCGGCGCTTACCAGGCCCTGGGCGCGCGCCGTCTCTTGCTCTCCGAGCTTGATGACACCGCCCTGCGACGGCACGGGCAGCTGGACGCTGTGGCGCTGCTGTATCACGGGGTGCGCGTTCGCCGAGCCACCGCCGGCGCAGGCGGCGACGACTCCGCCTGCAGCGCCGGCCGTCGACGGCGTTGCGTACTGGACGAAGCCGGTCATGTCTTGCGCTGGCAAGTTGGGCAGCGAGCCGCCGCCCTGGGCGGCGCCCGCGTCCGTCGAGTTGAGATGACTGCATCGAGAGCGCGCCGGAGAAAAACGCGGACAGAACACAGCAGGAGAACCCACGTAGAGCCTGGGATTTGGCAAGGAATATTCGACACGTGGTTTTGATCAGTGGACGACGACTCGAGCCCTGCTACAGCGAACGACTGCGCGTCACCGGATGCCGACTGTGGAGATCCACCGCCTGAGGTGGGACAAAGCGTCGCGGTCGCCGACACGAGAGGAGAGTCCGTTAGGCGAGCCGACCTGACGGTGACGGAGCAACTGGAGATCCTGAACTGCTGCCCGCAGGAGACCACGACTGCTGCGTCTGTTGCTGCTGACCAACAGACGGCTGCGTCGTCACATTCGAGTGAATTCCGGGATCCGACGAAGCCCTGAAAACGTGGACAGAGACGAGTCGTTTGCAGGCACCTAGGCATGGCAAGCGGCGGAACGGTATGGCCGACCTCCTCCAAGAGCCCTGATCGGGCAGCTGGAGTGTCTGTTGCCGGCCGACGGCATTGGCGAGTGGGTGGTAGGGCAGCTGGGGAGTGTAGAAGACGGGAGCTCCGCCCTGGTGGGGCGGCATGGCGCCGTAGGGGCCGTACGGGGAGGTGGGCAGGCCGGGCGTGGGCGAGAGGTTCTGGGGACTGGTGCTGGGCGAGCGCGACCGGTAGGGGTGGTGTGCGTAGGGGTGGGCGCCGGGGCTGCGGTGACGGTGCACGTGCGCCGAGTAGGCCATGCGCGAGGCGTGCTGCTGCTGCTGCTGCTGCGCGGCTGCCAGCTGCTCCTGCTGGTTCAGCGCCGCCACCAGCTCCGCCGCCGTCTCGCCCTCCCACGCCCCGTTGCTCGCCGTCGCCGCCGGCCAGAAGCCGAACGCCTCCGAGCCGGGAGACACCTTAACCTGCTGGCTCGCACGACGCGACGCAGCACAGGCAGAGACGGACAGACTCCTACCGCTGGCATGGCTGCGTGCTGCGGATGGTGGACCATGTCGTGGACATTCGGCAGCGACATGGCCGCCGCGGAGGAACGCCAGGCGTTCGACTGGCCCGGAAGGCGCTGCGCCGCCATGGGCAGCGGCATCGACTGCTCCGCGAGACGAGTCGACGAGGTCGGGTCGTCGCCGCCCTCGCCCGAACGCTGCGCAAGTCGTTCGCTCCTCGCCAACTGACGACCCAGCAACAACGCCAACGACCCAGCAACAAACCCTGGTTGAGGTGATATTTCGGACCTCGCGCATGATGTTGTCGAAGTCGGTCGAGCCTTCATTGTTCTTTCTCTCTAATTGAGCGATCTTCTCGCTGAACTTTCTCGGGTTCCCTCCAGACATGGCCGAGAGACAAGGACGGCCCAGTCGAGCGCCCACGATGCCTGGCTAATGCCCTATCTTTGGAGGCGGTCCAATTGTGGTTGTGGCCTTCTTCGCGCCTCTCCTCCTATTTACCTTGTCGTGTCGTCGTCGTCGTCGCGCCTCCCGAACCACAAATTGGCAAAGCTCGCATTCACGTGCGGAAACGAGCGTTAACCCAATGTACGGTAGGTACTTTGTTTGAATTACCAAAGGGATGTTCGGCGCTGTTCAGTGAATGCGTCCAAGGCTACCCGCTTGGCGTTTGTTGCGCAGTGGCATGCACTCTCAGTTTCAACTCTTGAAGGAGACCCTGAAAAGACAAACGTCGGCGATGTCTGTAGCAGCTGAGAGGTGCGCGACGCAAGACTGCGCGACCAGGGAGCGCTCGCTGTTGCGGTTCGCGGCGGGCGCGGTTTTGCCGTCATGTCGTCGTGAGGTCTGCTGCGAGCGTTGCCGTCGACAGGAGAAGTTGTTTGCGACGCGAGGAGGCAGGGCGCATCGTCCGTCCGACAGACAGCGATGCTCTCGACTCGCTCGTAGGGGGCTACGGAACGCGCGGCGCGTCGGAGGCGCAGTCGCACGCGCGATTACACGGCGTCGCGCCCTGCTGCTTCCGCTGTCATGACGCATTGGCGCTGCGGACGTCGCAGACGATTGGACGTCCAAGCCGCGGACGCGAACCGGTCCTATTTAGGACGCATTACTACCTTGCCAGCCAGCGTTTTAGTCGGCACACGGCGCTGCTCGAATTCTTGCTAACGCGCCCTCTTCGCTCTCGTTCTGCCCAGTAACCGACTTGTGCAGTTGTGCGCCACAACTCCAGCGCGCGATCGTCAAGACCCGCCACTCGGCCGCCACGGTGGCCGCCGTTGTCGCTCCCAGACTCCACCCACCCCTCCAGAGCTGCCACACTAGCCAGTTCGTCGTATTGGTGTTCGTCTGTACTGTACAATACCCACCGGCGTTGTCCAGCTCAGTCCAGCCGAGGAACCGTCCGATCGGCGCCCACGTGCTTCGAGAGGATGGGGCAAAAGCAGTCGTTTGTTTGTTCTCCCGTCCGCGCGTAGCGGCTGGTCGTCGTCGACGCCGCAACGTTTACAAAACGCTTCGATGCGCTTTGTCATCGCCTGTAGCGCCATTCAACCCTCGGCTGCACGCGCCTGACCAAAATCGGCTGTCTTTTTTCTCTCGTGCGTGCTTGTCGCTCCGTTTTATCAGCGCACTAGTAAAGGCAGGCGAAAGCCGCGTGTAAAGGTGTCATGCGACCAAGCTGATATTGCGTGCACCGCTGGAGTAGATCCAAGTCATGCCGCTGTCTCGCCCTCTAAGTTCGACCACCCGCTCGCCCCATTGTTCACCTCCAACGGCCCGCCCTTCCCAGCCCACCCAAATTATGAATTCCAGCGTTGAACGAACCATGACGGCCAGGCGGGAGGCGAATATGGACTTTTTATGGCAGCCGGCGCAACCAAGCGAACGAAGCGGTTACCCCGCTATATGAAAAACGACGGTGCCTCGAAAAGGCCAAGCGCGCAATGATCTTTCTTTGGTTATCTAGCTGTATGATCGCGAAGTTGCTGTCCTCCAGCACAGCTGACTCATAAAGCTAGACTACCAAAGCGAGAGAAGGCGCCCGCAAGGTGCTGGAAACGCACTCTTCTCTGTCCACCGTCTACAGGTGAGTCGATGACGACCAGTCGTCAGCAAGGAGCGGTCCGTTTCGGGTGGGCGCCGGGATCGGCAGGGATGGGCTTGCGCATCGCACGCGCCGCCGTGTTGGTGCGGACGAGTACGCGCGAGCTGACGAGCGCCGGGGTGGCGGCCATCAACATCTGGCGCTGCTGCAACTTGCTCAGCCGTCGCGCGCCGCTCCGCCTTCTCGCCGCTTCCGCGCTCTCGTCGGCCGCTGCCGCAGGCGACGGCTGCCGGTAGCGGTCGCGCGCCTTCTTCGCGCCCGCGTGCAGCAGCAGGCCGTAGTGGACGCCTCGCCACAGCTCGGCCAGCAGACTGCGCTGTACGCGAACAACAACCGCTTCGCTATGCTGGTGACGGACGCGTCTTTCGCCGAGGGGGGGGGGGGGGGGGGGCACTAACTCGGGCAAGCCTGGCGTTCCTGCTGCTGACGATGAGGAACTCGACGAGGACGCAGAAGAGCGCCGCCGTCAGGCCGGCGCCCAGCACGACGTAGAGGCCGGCGACGTTGCGGACGTTGAGCGCGAGGCGCTGCTGCTTCACGGAGGACGCGACGCCGCGGCAGTTGGCACTTCCGCGCTCGCTCCACCAGCGGGTCTTGATCAGCTCGATCACTCCCTTCTCCGCATAATCGAGGATCTGCCGACTCAACCGCTCCGTCCAGTCCGAGTCTCGAGCGAGACGGCGCGCGTCAAGACGACTGGGCGCCGTGCGCCACGTCGTGGAACTGCTTACCTTTACGGAGAGCGATCCCGTAGCCCTTGGAGCCGAGGACGCCTCCGACCTGTGTGAGGTTGCAGTCGTTCTGGACCTCGTACTCGAGCGAGCTGCTCTCCATGAGGTAGGCGTAGTTCTCGGTGAGGACGCGCTTCACGCCCTCCTCGTTGCTGCTCACGAAGACGCTCGCCGGCCGCGCCGTCTCCAGCGAGACCGACATCTCCGTCCACATGCGCGAGTGGGACTCGATCCTCGACTCCTACAGCGATCGTGACGTCACTACCTCGCTCTAGGCGCCCTTGGTGTATGCATTTTGGCAACAAACGACGCACGTTGAAAAACTGCATGGTAGAACCCCCGCGAATGACGCCGTATTTGATGTCAGTCTGGGCACTGTGTTTCCGACCGGGATCGAAGCTCGATTCGTTGAACAACCAGACGGTGTCGGTTACGGTTACTGGAACTTAGTCGTAGTCGCAAACACAGTGCCTGCATTGCGAGCTCCTCAAGATTCTTGATGGGTAGGAAGCGGCGGTCAACGGTCAGCACGGCGGCCAGATTGGCCGTGTACGCCGACGTGATGACAAGAGTAAAGAACCACCACGTGCCCCCAAGCAGCCGAGTGCTCACAGCGCGCGGTCCAAAGTCGCATCCACCTTTGAGCAGCGTCGACATGACGTACCTGCATGTCAACCATAAAAACCTGCTTTCGTCCCGACCCTAAACTGTGGGCACCAGAGGGTATTGAAGAAGCTGTAGTTGTTCGCCAGCTCGATGGGCAAGGCGAACTGGCCGTCGTCGTCTTTGGCCAAGAAGTAGGTGACGAGATCGGACGGCAACGGCGGTCCCTCCCTGGGAGCGCTCTCTACGTGCACGGCCGCCGTGGCCGTGGTCGGCGCGCCTGCAGCGGTTGGAGTCGAGATCGTGTTCCTACAAGACTGTTACAACAGACTGCAAAGTCAGCCAGACAACCGGCGCCGAATCCGTCGGTCGCGGAGGGGTTCCACTCGTAGGGAGTGAGGCGCGCGATGGCGTACATGCCGACGGTGATGCCGGCCACGGCTCCGCAGATGTAGAGCCAGATTTCCCGAGAGAGCGGGTTGAGAAAGGAGAACAGGTCGGGCGTGTGTTCGACGGGAATTCGAAAGAGTATGCTGATGCCGAGCGAGAGGAACGGCTTGGTGAACGCGACCACTTTGGCCCTCTTGAAGTTGACGGTGAGCGGCGCGACCGCGAGGTCCGCCTCCTCGCGCAGCAGCTCGCCGATCATGCCGTTCCAGCTGCCGTCCGCCTCCTCGTTGCCGTACTTGCCGTCGCGGACGACGTGCAGCTCGTACGTGAAGCCCAGCTCCGTCGCCAGCCGCTCCAGCAGCTCCACGCAGAAGCCCTCGAAGCGGTCGGAGCTGGAGGCGTTCGAGAAGACGCCCGCCTTCTCCATCACGTAAGGCCGCTCCAGAATGGTCGTGACGCGCAGTCGCGGCTTCTGCGAAGGCGTACGTACTACTTGACGACGCAGCCAAGCGCCACGCACGAGTGTGACAGTAATGGTGACGGCCCCACGCATACCGTATAGTCGGACAGATCGAGCTGACTTGTCCTCTGCCGGATTCGCTGCTCAGTCGTGCGCTCGATGTGCGCCACCGCCGAGCGCCAGTGGCCGATCTGAAGAGCTATCGTGTACGAAAGTGCACAGTGGCATGTCGGTAGGAGGACGAGCCTTCGAAACGGCGCCGTCGAAGTCGAGCACCGAGATTCCCAACGTGATGTTCGACCGTCTGCCGCGTGACACCGACACGGGCCCACTGAGCCCACTGACTGTTGTGCGCTCAATTGCGGAATAGACCTCTCTGCCCAGCTCGAGTTGGGTGGCGGAGGCACATGATTTGGGCAGCGACGCCGTTTCTTCGAAGAACGCCATGTTCTCTGCCATCGCTTGCGCAAGCAGCTGAACAGCGTCGTGCATGGTCGCCGACTCGAGCTGAACATTAGGAGGGGGTGGATGACGCGGCGTGGCTCGGCTCCACCGTTTCACCAGCAGTTCCGTCGACTTCTGTCCAGCGGATGCACTATGGTCGCGTATGGTGTTCAACCATACAAATCTCGCTCGATTGTGCCGGACCATGTCTAGGTCCTCGACGGTGATGTCCTAGAAAAAAAGGCGTTGAAATTTGACAGAGGCTGCGCTATTTTCTTCCAATGCTATTCAGCGTACCGTCACTGTTAAAAAGAAGAGATTGTGGACGTCGATCATTCCTTGTTTTAACGCCTAAATTCAGCAGTACTAAACGTAGATACCGTAAATTCTCCAATAGTACCCCAGAGCACTACTGTTTCAACTTTTTGGCTGCACGAGGCACTATTGGAGTGGGACACTATTGGATAATTTACGGTAGACATCTAAACAGCGACCGCACCGCCTCCAAAAAGCCCATGGTGTCCTTGGCTGTCATATCGACCAGAAAGCGCTTCTGGCCGTGCTTATTGATGATACATTCGGTTGGATTTCGACCGTCGCACGTTTGACGACGGTCGGCGTTCTCCGCCGCCTCGAGGAAAGCTTCTTTGGTGGCGGCGGTCAGCTTGACGAAGCTGACGGAGATGTTGGCGGTGACATGGTGGACGACGAGCAGCAAGCGCGCGAGCCCTGAAGCACTTTGCAGAGACGTGTCCGGCGTGCAGCGGCAGCACCCACTTTCCGGCTCGCGATAGACGAACGTCACGGCGCGGTCGCCCCAATAGAGCAGCAGGTCTTCCATCGCCTGCAGAACGGCCGTGCCCGTCGCCAGGTTGACCGCGAGACCGCCGGCCCACGAGGCGTCCGCCGGCGTGTAGAAGTCGTCGTGCACCGACAACGCGACGACGCCGAGTTCGCTTAGCAAGGCGCTGACCACGCGATTTTCGGCCGCCGACGACAAGCCGACCAGCGCCGCAACGGGCCTTCCCTTTTTCGACTCACAGACTACAACAGCAAACGAACAACGAGACAAGCAAAGAGCAACGGGACGGCCTTCTCACGCTTTTGCGTGAGCCCTTTGTAAGGCCAGTACACAGGCTCGAGCGACGACCCAACCGGAAGATCGCCATTGACGACATCCACGGCGCTGGCAAAGCTGCTTTGCAAATGGGGTGTCGAGCCATCAAAGACGCCCACTAAACCACGCTGTTGCTCAACTAGTAACCAAACGCGGTAGAAAACTTGTACACTTGTACAAACACGTACACTTGTCGACTTACGAATCTTGATGCATTGACCGCTTGACACCACGCTCAGCAGAACTGAGGACGCATACGCGAGCATTCTTCTATCTATCGGTGCTGCATCCTTTCTGGCTGGCGAGGGCAGAACTGAAGGACGCATCAAAGGGAAGTCGGCACGACAGAGAGGCTGATTAGCTTTTTGTCGATGCCGAGCGGCAGTGGCACCCGCGTCCGCCTAATACCATAAAGAGCAGAAGACATCAAGCGTATACAGCTCCGTTGAGAGCCACCAGTCCAGGCGTCGCTTCGAGGCTCTTCGGATGCACGTAGAGTCCATTCGGCATGTTTTATGCGATGCGGCTTGTGTTTTAATGGAATGTGAACCGAACAAATGAAGAACCGCGCCACAGGCTCTTGTTACATATGAGAAGAGCGAGAAGTGCAAAACAACGAGCCCGAATGTCCAGGAATACAATGCCGTGTTTCCGTTTTTGATGCGTGCATTCATCCATCCGCCGAACGATTCAGGCAAACAATGCAGGCTCGCGACATCCTAGACAACAGACATTGTGCGCAGGTCGTCATTCCACCTTCCGTCGTCGCTCCCAAAATCTGCTGTCGGCAAAACGACACCGTCTTCATGAAGTCGTCCAACGCTGCATTAGTCGTGATACACATCACACACATGCACACACAACGAGAAGGTCGCGGCGAAGAGTACGCGCGCGCGTCGAGCGGCCGAGTAGCTAAAGCACCGTGGTTACACGTGACCGGCCGAAGTGCAGATGAGCACGGCCGAGGGACCCAAGCCTAAAGCCAGTTGCCGTCAAGATTCTCTGACGACGACCGTGAAGGATGGAAGGAGGGAAGGAACGGACCCAGCTGCTTGATGGGCGTGTCCATGTCGGCGTCGCCGAACAGCTTCTTGGGAAAGTTGGTCATGAGCTTGAAAGGCCCCTTCGCCTCGTCCACGGCTCCGCGGTGCGTGTCGACGTAGAGGCGGACGGCGGCCAGCGGCTCGTCACCCTTGAACGTCTCCTGCAGTCGACCGCCGCTCAACAGTCGAATCTGAACACGAGTGCACGCCCTTGCTCCCCATCGCCTAAACACCACGGACAAACGACACGAACCTGCAAGCGACACTCGTCGCACAGCGCAGCCTTGGCTGGAGGTGCGCCAGTGGAAGCCGGCACAGCGGCCGCGGCCGGCTTCGCTGACCCGGCCAGCGACTCTTCTTGGACCTAGCGGCTTCCGTTGCAACAAGCTGACGCGCAAGCCAAAGGAGAGAGCGCACCATTTTCCGCTTCTCGCGGTCGAGCGCGATCTGCTGGAGCACGCGCTCTCTGGAATAGTGTCGCCTTTTCTCAGGACGCGCAAAGCGGCGAAATCGACGACGGCCACCGACCGCGCTCTCTTATCCTCGAGTTTCTGTCGCTTGCGCTCGGCCGCCGCCTTCTTCATCTCGTCCGTCTCGATCCTCTCGCGGACCTCGCTCAGAGACTGTCCCTCGGCGCGTCGGCGCTTCTCCGCCTCGACCGCCTGCCGGCGCTCCTCCTCCTCGCGCTTCGACTGCAGCTGCCGAATGCGCGCCATCATCGCCTCCTCGCGCGCAGCGCGCTCCTCAGCCGACTGCGCAGGCGTCGTCGTCGTAGCCTCCGACACCGCTCCGGCCCCAACCGACTCGCCGCCCTCCGACTTCTCAACAATCCTAGAGGCGCCGGCAGAGTCGCACGACCACCAACTCTGCCACTGCGGCCCACCAGTTGACGGCCTGCTCCAGACCCACGCCCTCCGTAGCTTTCACCGCCTCGTCGCTGCAAGGTGCGCGAACAATGGCCAAGCGCCGTTCTGGCTCCGCACGCAGACGGCTCACGCGATGGCCGCCTCGAAACCCATCTCCACCAGCTGCTCCGACAGCGACATACCCTCGCCTCGTCACGTCTTGCGCTGCTCCTCTGATTAGGCGAGAAGACGACAAGACATTTTTTCGTTGTTTTTTTTTCGATACAAACAGATATCGGTTATGCTGAGATTGATTCCAACGCGATTGAAGCGTGTATTCGCACACAACGCTGACAAGAGTCCGTCGATCAGTTGAACAATCTACACGTACACAGGGGCACTCGCTGTGCTGCAGCTCTCCAGTACACCACTACAGGTCTGGCTGGGCAAAGCCCGCTTCGGGAGGACGAACTAGCCGAATGTACAGGCACACGTCACTTACAGCGGTAATAGGACCGTCGCGTTGCGTAGCACTTGACCATCAGAATCACACGGCGCGCGTCCACCGGCACACCAAACGAATTCCCTCTTGCAGTGCTGTGCATAAAGTACTGTCGAGTGTCGACAGGACGACTACAGCGTTGTGTTGAGTTGAGAGGAAGGAGAGTGCGCGCTGCAGTGGGGGGGGGGGGGGGTGGCTAGGCGAGTCGCTTGGGCAGCGGGGTGGGCGCGGAGACGAGCTCCCAATCGTTCTCGCTCGACGAGTTCGTGTCGCTGTGGCCCCCGCTGCTGCGATGCCGGCCGTCGGCGGCGTCGACGCGCAGCGCTGCAAGGGCCGAGGCGTCAAGTGGGCGGCCGAGCCCCAACGCCGACCTCCTCCTCCTCCTCCTCACCGCCGCCGCCGACGCCGCCGGAGAAGGGTCCGTCGGCCGAGAGGCTGCCGCCGCCGCCGCGGCCGTGCGCGCCGTCTTCGCAGCAGTAGCAGCTGAAGGTGGGCGCCGGCTCGCGCGCAGCCCGCGCCACGCCGCCCAGCAAGACGGACGCGGACTGGGGCGTCGTGCCGCTGCCGACGACGACGGGCGTGCTGGAGGAGGAGGCGACGGTGGAGAGGGCGCGGCGAGGCGCGGGCCGCCTGGGCGAGGGCCGCTCGTGGAAGCAGGCCTCGCAGGAGAGGATGTCGGGATGGTTGTAGAGCGTGCACTTGGGACAGGCCCACTCCTCGCCGCTCGCGACTTCCTCAGCCGGGCCCTCCCTCGCGACCGCGGCTGAAGACGACGCCGACGCGACCCGTGGCCCGCAAGCAAGTCGACGCGAGCGCGACCCGTCCGTGGCGTACCTTCCTGGTTGCGTAGCATCCGCACCTCACTCTGCAACGTCGTGAGTCGGGCCGTCAAGTTTGATATCTCGACGTCCTGAAACGAGTGCCAAGCTCGAATGCTCAAAGAGTCACCAGAGCCAGAGACGATGGGCAACACCGCCGGAACCAGTCCAGTCGCTGGACTCACGGAAATGGACTGGGAGTCGCGCTGGAGCCGCTGCTCGAATTGGTCGCACTTGCTCTTCTCCTGCGCCACCTGCACCTGGCGGTCGCCCAGCGCCTCCTTCAACTGCGCCATGCGACGCCTTTGTTCTGCAAGTGTTCACCACCACTCCTTCCCTGAGCACCGTCCGGCAGAGTCAGCTCGGCAGCTCACCGCTAATGTGCGAGTCTGCCTCAGTGGTGGGCGCAGCGGCGGAGCCGTTGAGTTGTCTGGGAGGCGGGGGAGGAGCGAGCGGCCGGGTCGCGACAGAGTCAGGTCCGTAGCTGATGCCGTGCGCGATGGGCCGCCAGCCGTCGAAAGCGATCGGCTCGGCCGACCGAGGCGCCGGCGAGCGCGAGTAGCGGCGCCGGGCCGGCTGCGCCGCCGCTGGGTCGGCAGGCGCCATCGGCACTGGCGAGTAGAGCACCGGCGGCGGCGGCGGCGGAGCGACGACGACACCGGCAGGCGGTCGGCAGCCGCGCGGCTCGCCGCGTCTGCCGCTCGGACTGCCGTCCGCCGTGGGAGTCTGGCCGGGCGAGGAGGAGTTCTTCTTGTGCTTGAACACCTTGAAGGGGTTGCGGGACAGATTCGTGGGCGTCGGCGCCTGCGGCGGTTGAGGATAGACGCTGGCGCCCGAGCCGGCCGAGGTCGAAGGCAGGGGCGGCGGAATGAGCACGCGGTGCGTCGAGAAGCCGGCCGGCATGTACTGCTGCTGCTGAGACGGCTGAGGGGGCGAGTTGAGGCCGAACATCGACTGAAATACGGGATTCATAACTCCTCGGTTCGCTTCTTCCTCCGCCAGTCGACGACAGGTGGACTCGTCGTCAGGATGCTGAACCACAAAAGGCAACGCTAAGGCAACAAGAAGATATTAAAAAACGGAGCAGTAAACGCACCTCGCGTACAATCCGCATAACTGTCTCCCGTTGTAGTTGAGGGTACTGACCGTGCAGACGCGCAGCGCGCGTCGCCAGGGGTTCCATTCCAACAAATCTAAAATTGCCGGCTGCTGGGCCGTTCTCACGCTGTCGACTTGTGTTCATCTGCCGCAGTTGAGACGGCACCGCTGCTTCTGCGGTGTCATCGGGGATTGCCAACGTGAAGCTCGCAACGCACAAGAAGCGTTAACCGACGCTTCCCTCGCCGCAATCGTTTCGTCACTCGCGGTGAGTACGAGGAACTTCGACGCGTTACTGTCGGCGCGTTATTTTAGCACGGTCGTTGGTGGAGGGGGGGGGGCGGTAATGGAGACACAGACAGAGGCAAATCTGAATCTGCTGGTAGAAAGAAGCATAGACAATTTTTTGGAATTTCGGTCTGTCATCTTTTTGGTGCATTCCGCAGTGCAAGGTCGATTCTATAATGACAACCCGACTCAATTTGCTTCTGCCTATGCACATTTCCTTTCATTCAGCAGTCTTCTTCTACTTCTTCTTTATCGGTCGCTTTCGATGGTACTTGAGCATTGTCTCGTGGGTGTGTAGAGTTGGCCTTGCAGCATATAATCTGCCAAAAGATTGGAAGGAATAATCAGCTGTGCCTGTGCCCTTGCCCCCAATAACCCCCACTGTGCCTCTGCCTGTGCCTACATTGAGCACTGCCAAAGTCATGGCAATCATACGCATAAATGATCAGATTGCGCGCCTACCGTATCTCTTGCCTTGATTACCGTAATTCGCACATCATTGCCCACCGTTTTCTATCGGAACACGCTGTCG
>JASAMY010002691.1:0-33918 GCA_030248085.1 Paralinhomoeus sp. GSCO2_6 | reverse complement strand
CAGATATTTTCTAGATTACAGCACATACATAAATAAAGATCATGTCTCGACACGTTCTGTCTCGAGACGCGTCTCAAGACGCTGAGCGTCTCAAACGTCTCCCACGCTACAAGATAGGAAGGCGACGCCGAGCGCGTCTCATTAGATAGCCAATGAGCGAAAGACGCGACAGCGGGATGGGAGGAAGGGATGGGTGGAGCAGTAGTGTGCGTGATTTGGTGTTTTGCTTGTGAGCGTCGTTTATTGCGTTGCGATTATGGATCAGTCGCCGTTGAACCAAAGGACAGATTTGTTAGTCGAATTTATTGAAGACCGAACAAGCCCTGTCGTGTGGCTGTCCACTAGAGATGAGCATGGGTCGGGCCTGGGCCTGATTTTCCAGGGGCGGGCCGGGCCTGCCTCATTTTTGGGCGAAAATTCAATAGAAATTTGGGGCCGGGATTTCCAATTTGGGGCCGGGCCTGGGCCGGATTTTTGCCGATTTGGCCGGGCCGGGATTTCCAGGCCCATGCTCATCTCTACTGTCCACACACGCAAATCGACGAGTCGCCATGACCCTGATGCGTGCAGGAAAAGATCGCTGCCGGTGTCGGCATATTTCGAGAGTCTGGTGAGGCGAGTTCCTTTGCATTGCCATATAATTTCCATTTGAAGTGAATTCAGTTCAAATCGCTGCGATTTAGGCGCGGCGCGGGCGTTGTTTACCGGACGCGCATGCTGGCCGTCCACTGACGGTGTTGCTCCCTGGAGCATCACGCCATGCAGTGCTGCCATGGTTTTTTCTTGCTCACGGAAGCACCCTCAGCCGAGCAAGGCCGGTACAGACGCTGAGAGCAGCGACGATGCCGACTCACCTGCTTGCTGCTTTAAAACGTGGTATTCTTTGAGATGTTAAACAATTAAACTTGTACTTTGTTAATCAACTTCATTCTTTTGTGTCAATCAGTTACACTTGCATTTGCGTGTGCGCAGTCATTATTACTTTGTTTTCACGTCTATTCATAGGTTCAACTGCGAGAGTGGAGCTGCTCGTCGTACGCAGAGAGCACCGCTCCAACGAAAACGGTGAAGACGAAGAAATGTGCTCAATAAGAAAAAAGCGACACTGATCTTGAAATATAAAATAAAAGAATGGCGGTTGTTATGTTTTGTGTCGACGTTTTGCAATGTCAGTATTGTATATTGTCTCGCTTGTATGTTAGCTGTGAGTGTTGTATGAGGCTAAGGTTTGTGCGTCCACATCGTTTGGCCTGGTGTCTTAAAGCGAATTTAAACCAATATTACAATAAAAAATCGCAACAACAGCAGTGCACCAGCAATGAGTCGCTTAACCAAGTTCTAATTTGGAACATTCCAAACCAAGGTGCAGTATATAGGCAGATTCCTCCGAACGAAACTAAATTTTCCACGCAAAAGCGTCACGATACTTCACACACGGCAGACTCACACACAAGCAAAGACGCCCACAAGCTAATTACGCAGAGCCGTTGTTCCTTCCAAACGTTGCTCTCATTGGCTATCCAGCGGGCCACGCCTTCCTATGTTTTAGCGTGTGAGACGCTTGAGACGCTCAACGTCTCGAGACGGCGATTGACGTTTATTTATGAATTGACGGTACCAAGACACAGTACACAAATACGACAAGACTGCAGAAAACGAAAATCCCGGCTTTGACAAAAGGTACCTACATACCCAAGGTGGATTGGTGAACCAGTTTGTCTTCTCTCTTCCCCTCTTCTTCTTGCGCCACTACTTTCTACTACCTGGCATTCGCATGCAACTGACGCTCACCAAAGCCGAGGTTATACTGCACAAAATTTGCAATGTCACCAAGTTTTCTGTTTAGAACAATTTCTCCCTCATCAGTGACGACTTGGGTGTGGCGCGCGCACCCAAAATCACTATTGTGCAGGCAAAACTGCTTGTGAAACGACACCTCCTCAATCCTGAGCTCAACTTGCGTGTTCACTCAAAACTTACAAATGGCCCAGCTACATACCATTTCGTTCGCCCCGTAATCAAAGGTCCATTTCTCATTCCAAAAGAGACAACAGTTCTGGACGTACCCGTTAGCAATGGACGCAAACCAAACCAAGTGCTTCTGTTCTTTGTTGAACCTGATCGCTACAACGGAGCCCTGAGTAAGCGCAACAGCCCAACAATCGTGCATTGTGTTGACTTTTAGAAAAGAACCCGTTCAAACTGTTCAATCCAGAGCTGACGCATCTCTCCATTGTTCACGAGAACAAGAAGTATCCTCTCAGCGAGCTAGAGCAGACGTTCTCATTTGCTCTGACAGAGACCGATTACGTGCACAACCAAATTGTGTACAACAATCTACAGAGGATGCTTGGTGAGTGCTGGGTCACGCTTTTACATATGCAACGCACGCATCATAGGTTTTTACAACAATCCTAATGGATGGAATGGCTACACTCGGCAAGACTTTACCAACGACCCAGTGTTTGGCATCAATCTGACTGATGTCACCCCAAACGAAGACTTCACACCTCCGCTAAGTGTTGGAAATACGGTCGTGCACATGAAACTGTCGAAGGGCCTTGCGAAGAACATCAATCTTTTTGTGATTGCCTTCTTTAATGATCGTGTACAAATTAACAGTTCTCTGGTGGCAAGTACCAGTTACATTGCTGGAACGTTCTGATATGAATTGTGATACTCTGCACTCCTTACTGAGTCGTTGCGCGCGCCATGTTCCGATTTTTGTCTGCTACGTGAGTACACTGGAAAAACTCCCAATCATTTTTGACACAAAGTGCATTGTCATTCTCTCAAAGACGGAAGCAACTGAAAGTCATTGGACCATAGTGTTTGCAAATAAGGACACTGCAGTGTACTGCGATCCACTCGCTGAGCCAATACCACCTGCAGTCGAAACATTGTTGGACAACTCGTTTATAAATTGGTCTTATTTGTCCCAGCCTGTGCAGTCGCAAGAAAGCACTTCGTGTGGCTACTTTTGCTTGTTTTTTGCTTATCACCTACAAAACGCCAGCTTAGAGAAAACACTGGCTTTATTGTCAAAAAATACCACCACAAACGAAAAAATTGTAGCGCAATTTGCACGCAAACTTCTCAAAGATCGTCGGGAGTGATCATGTACGTAATTTTCCTATTTTTGTACATGGCAATTGCAGTCACAACAGCACTTAGCACTGCACCAACTATAAACGCAGCAAAGATTGAAAAATCATAGTAGTTCACTTGTGGCTGTGGTTTGAATGAGGAATGAATCACAGTGATTGCTTGATTCAACTTCTCTGTCATGTTCCCCTGCACATTGAGCTTTTGCTGGTGTGGCACGCCATATGCAAAGAACTGCTCTTGCCCAAGGTCAATGTATAGCAGTGCGAGTGACCCGCATCTAAATTTACTTTAACACCATCCACTGCAAGTTCAACTCACTGCAACTCCAATTTTGCATTTTCATAAATTTGGTTGCCAAACTGCTCCAGTGTCAGTCGTGTGTTTGGAGGCAGTGCTAACACCACTAATCCATAGTCGAAGCAGCGACTGCATACTACACCATAGAAATTGAAAATTGCTTCATTTGTAACATTGACTTTTACAAGCAAATCAGGGGTGGGTGGTAGTGCACGCAGCGGATCGCTGGACGATGAACCACCACCATGGGATGATGACGACGACCAATCTCCACCCCCACCAGACAGTCGACCTCCAGCATCCTCTGCGCCACCTCCTACATCCCCTGCATCCCCTGCACTACCTCCTGCATCCTCTCCGCCACCTCCTGCATCTTCGCCTCCGTTGCCAGACGGAGCACAGGTACATGAGTCATACATGACGTCATATTTGACCAATCAGCGCACAGGAGACGAGCGAAGCAGAAGCGGCGCTGCCCATAGCGAGTCCAGCTGTTGTGACGGAACGCTTGTTGGTTTCACCACCGCACCTCGCCAGGTACACGCTTATGTTCGGTTTTGAATGCACAAACTTTCCACTCTAGAGCACAACCATCCTACATGCGTCCCACCAAAGCAAGCAAAAAACGTGATACGAAAAGTGCAAAATCGAGCAACAAAGATGCATTTTTAGCTGATGCTGATCGTTTCATGTCTGTGTCAAAGCAGTTAGTTGGTGATTTGTCAAGTGTTTTGCGCTCCGGTCGTGTGTCGCGTCAGCCAGATAGATTCACACCGTATTAATTTCCTCGGAACGTGTCATGACATACGCACATTTCACAGACGATCGGTGACTGTAGCCGACAAACAGTAGCGTAAGTAGAAAGCAAAGGAAACTGATCGCATTTATCACAATGTTTAATTGAAATGAGGGAAATGAACAGTGCTCTGGCACCAGCAGTCGACGCAGCAGTGGCCAGTGTCGTAGTTGAGTGAGCGCAGTGACAGGCACGCGACTTGCAACGATTCTCTGCAAATCCTCAAGCAGAACATAGAGTGCGCTGAAGCTT
Source organism: Paralinhomoeus sp. GSCO2_6 (assembly GCA_030248085.1). NCBI lineage: Eukaryota > Metazoa > Nematoda > Chromadorea > Monhysterida > Linhomoeidae > Paralinhomoeus > Paralinhomoeus sp. GSCO2_6. Next base: position 29,465 of record JASAMY010002691.1, on the reverse strand, counting down.
GAGACACCATCTGAGACGTATTCTTCTGTACGACGCAGTAAATCCCACTGGGAAATGTTGGCCGGAAGGCCACAAATGTCGACTTTGTGAATTCGTCATGCACGAATACGATGATTTTGTTGAAGAACACCAAATTCTTTACAGTGGCGACTCACACGTAGGTAATATTCGTACAGAATTTCATTTGATTTCACAATCATAAAATCCAGCTCTTTACGTTCAATGGGAAACAGACGTTTATCAGGGTCGCATATTGAACTTATGCCGCGATTTTTTTAGACAACTGTGCGGAATTTTTGCAGCATACACTACAGAGAAAAAGAAAAGTAGACGCCACATGGTTATGGGAGCTTCGTCTTGTCCGCTCCTTTTATAGCCTCAGCCATGGCTGTTGGCCAGTTGCATGTCGCTGTTGATCTTGGGAGTGTGCTCCAGCAACGCAGAGAACTCGTGTGGAGTGAGGGAAACGGTCTTGTTTTGTACGTGCCTTTCTTTTCCATCTTTTCCAACGCTCTTTTGAAACGAACCAATGGCAATCCGCATTCCCACGCTGCTCTTGGTAACTCTGCAGCCCATGTTGCGATTCTTGTCAAGCCACATCACCTAAACGTTCAATGTGGGCAGTGATTGGACAGAAAGTCACCCACGTCTGCGAGCACTACATATTGATCCGCTTTGGCAGCTCGTCGTCGTAACTCCGCCTCTGCCGGTGTCACATAATAGATGCTCCCGTGGGAGCAACAACTATGACTCGCTGTGCCCATAATCTATCTATCTATCTATATTACTAAAGCACAATGTCTGTCTGTCTGTCTGTCTGTCTGTCTGTGTGCAACGCAGCCCAGAGAGTTGTGCTGGATGGATTGAGCTAAAATTTTGTATGAAGCTGCCGTGGGAAACTTCACCGTCATTTAAGGGCCGGATTTGCGATAGCTACCGTAATTCGTGAGTTATGCAAATTGCGCATACGTGTTTGATCGAATTTGAGAATTCAGTGTCAATTCTGCTTGGGATATATGTAATCGACCGTGCTGATCACGAATATCACATCCGTTTTCCAGTGCGATACCGTAATCGCGAGATACGACGCATTGAATATGCAAATTGCGTTTGATCGAATTTGAGAATTCAGTGTCAAATCTGCTTGGGGTGTATGTAATCGACCGTGGTGATCACGAATCTGGCATTCGTTTTCCAATCTGCTGCAGTAATGACAAGATATAGCATTATCCTTTTCTACAGTAGTATGACTGTTTGTTGGTTCTGTCTGCAATGCAGCACAGAGTTCTGCTGGATGAGCTTGAGCTGAAACTTCTTTGTATGAAGCTTGCTTCGCGCATTTTACCATCAAAATAAGAGTGGCACTACTGAAGCTATCGTAATCCATGCGTTATGCAAATATAAATGAATTATATGATAATACAGCACATTTTATGCGTGCTTCTGACTTATCAGAAGTGTTTAGAAAACAGTTCTGTACAGATCAATGGTGTAGTGCCTATGATGTCCGTTACTTTTCTGGAGCTCCTGGGATCAAACCTCTGCCATAAGAATACTTGTAACTTTTTTGTTTATAACTTTTTTGTTTTGCACGTGTTTATGCTATAAAAACTTGAACTTTTTATTATTTTTTACTTTGTTTTACAGGTGTTAGCGCTATAAAAACTTGTATCACACGCACATGCACGCACGCACGCACGCACGCACGCACGCACGCACGCACGCACGCACACGCACTGGACATGGACAGCGCACGTACGCACATGCACGCACGCACGCACGCACGCACGCACGCAAGCACGCACGCACGCACGCACGCACGCACCTGGACACGGACACGCGCACGCACATGCACGCACGCACGCACGCACGCACGCACGCACGCACGCACGCACGCACGCACGCATGCACATGGACGTGGACACGTGCATGCACGCACGCGCACGCTCGATCGCACGCACGCATGCAGCACACACGCACACACACACGGACGCACCCACGTACGCACGCACGCACGCACGCACGCACGCACGCACGCACGCACGCACGCACGCACGCACGCACGCACGCACGCACGCACGCACGCACGGGCTCGCGAGTGGGCGCACGCACGCATGCGCGTGTATGTGTTAGCGTTTTAGTTGTGCGTTGTTTTAGTTTTTCTTGGCATTGAGCACTGATCGTCGACGCATTAAACGTAATAAATGAAATATTGTGGTGCGTTTTGCCCGGTCCAATGGCCCAATGAACTTGGATTTCCCCGAAAAAGAAAACGGCTGAAAACAATTGATGCGTCCGCGTCCGCTGCTGCGTCCGATAAAAACTTTCTTAATTTTAGGCTTTGCTTAGGCTTAGTCGAGACCTTGCTTAGGCTCATGCTTTGGCTTTGATTTGGCTTAGGCTCATGCTTCGCTTAGGCTTAGGCTTAGGCTTAGGCTTCGCTTAGGTTTCGGACGCAGGACGCGGACGCAACAATTGTGCTTTGCCAAAAAAAGACGACGTAAGGAAGACACAAGCCCAAGCCCGCCGAAAACCGCCCGCCCACGGCGCGCTGGAATGGAATCGGAAGCGTCGGTCCGCGATCCTAGCTTAGACCAGGTCCAAAGGCCTTGCGCCTGCAGATCAAGGTGCATGAACATACATATGTGAGCAATCATGCAGATTACAAAAAAGCCTATTATTATTAGCTGACTCTGAAGGGCTGATTAAAACAATTAGCCTACTGCCTATATGGGATTTATGGTGTGTCTGCTCAAGATGGTATAGTGCCTAATTTTTACTATCGAATGTAATGACTGGAGATGTAATGACGCAAGAATAAAGCGTTACAACAAAAAAGGTGAAATGTTTTCCTGCATTGCAGAAGTGCATTGGTTGCATTGGTTGACTTCCTTTGGCTTTTGCTGCAGCACTTTACAGATTCGTCATTGTTGTTTTTAAACTGAGCATTCACAGCATGATTTTATGACACATTGTATTGATGATGAGTCACTACTGAGGACATGAAAATATTGATAATGAATCACTCTGAGCACGTTTTTAATGATGAATGACAAATGACAAAAGAGATGAAAGGTTTCTCAGATATAGCAAAATCTCTGCCTATTCTCGCCCCCAACCCCCCATTGGTCATTGAGCTGCTCGACCTTTTGGGGGCCTCTGGGCGATAAACTATTTTCGGGCTCTCCCATTCTCTCCAGCCCCCCTCCCCCCCCCCCCTTGCACCGGTTCATGGTCTCCTTTGTGTGCGCGTTTTGTGCATGTTTCGGATTGTTCGTGCTGGGTTGCGAGAGCAAAACGTTTTTGAACATACATTGTACAACACACACAAACAGACACACCGAAAAGCCTATGCTCTCCCCCCCCCCCCCCGCCACATAGCATCACCACAGAAAATAATACAAAACTTCTGCAAATGAGTCTCAGCGCATGTCTCCAATTTACGTCATCGGTGTGTTGATATGAAATTTATTTAAAACAGAGTGGGTGTTACAAGCATTTCTTTAGTATTCATGCAAATGCGTTGGTTGACATGCACTGGCTTTGGTTGACCTGTATTCCAACACTTTGCAGTTTCATCATTGCAGTGCTTCATCATTGTACAAATGAGTATTCTCAACATTATTTTATTTCATGAGACAAATTGATGTTGAACCACTTTGGAGAACTTTGCAAGCAGGAGTCCTGAGTTGAAGCGGCTAGTATTATAAAAGCACATTGTCTGTCTGTCTGTCTGTCTGTCTGTGTGCAACGCAGCGCAGAGAGTTGTGCTGGATGGATTGAGCTGAAATTTTGTATGAAGCTTCCGTTGGAAACTTCACCATCATTTAAGGGCCGGATTTGCGATAGCTACCGTAATCCGCGAGTTATGCAAATTTCGCATACGTGTTTGATCGAATTTGAGAATTTAGTGTCAAATCTGCTTGGGATGTATGTAATCGACCATGCTGATCACGAATATCACATCCGTTTTCCAATGCGATACCGTAATCACGAGATACGGCACATTGAATATGCAAATTGTGGATGGTTAATGTTGCAAATTTGGGGTGCAAAACAGTATGAGCATATGTAATTGACAATGTTGATCACGAATCTGGCATTCATTTTTACATCCGCTATAGTAATGACAAGATGTAGCACTATGCTTTTCTACAGTAGTAGGGCTGTTTGTGGGCTCTGTCTGCAATGCAGCGCAGAGAGTTGTGCTGGATGGATTGAGCTGAAATTTTGTGAGCAGCTGGCTTGGCACATTTCACCATCATATAGTGGCCGGATTTTCCGTAGCTACCATATTCTGGGAGATGGAGATATGCAAATTGCGCATATATGTTTTATCAAATTTGAGAATTCAGTGTCAAATCTGCTTGGAAGATACGTAATTGACCATGCTGATCACGAATATCACATCCGTTTTCCTGTGAGATACCGCAATCACAAGATATGACACATTGAATATGCAAATTGTAAATGTTGCAAGTTGTTGCATGTTTCAAGTTGAGGGTAAAAAAAGCACAAACATACCCATGCGAACGCGCATGCATGCACGCGCGCGCACACATGCACGCACTCGCGCACATGCACTCACGCACGCGCGCACACGCATGCATGCATGCACACACGGAATATGGTTCATGTTGCAAGTTGAGGGTAAAAAAGCATGAACATACCTATATGTGAACACGCATGCATGCACGCACGCATGCTCGAATGCACGCACGCACGCACGCACGCACACGCATGCACATGGACATGGACACGTGCATGCACGCACATGCACCACCATGCACGCACGCACGCACGCGCACGCGCACGCGCACGCTCGCTCGCTCGCCTGCACGCACGCACGCACGCACGCACGCACGCACGCACGCACGCACGCACGCACGCACGCACGCACGCACGCACGCATGCACGCACGCACGCACGCACGCACGCACGTGCACACAGACACGCACGGATGGACTCGCGCACGCACGCATGCACATGTGCACACGCACGCACGCATGGACACACACGCGTGTGCGCGCACGCACGTACACGCATGTCTGTCTAAGCGTAAGCCTAAGCGATAAGCCTGGGCCTAAGCCTAAGCCTGAGGATGGGGTGTGATCATGCTTTAGTGTTACTGTTTTAGTGGTGCGTTGTTTTAGTTTTTTTGGGGTTCAAAATGGCTGAAACCAATTGATGCGTCTGCGTCCGCTGTATCCTATGAACACTTTCTTAATTTTAGGCTTTGCTTAGGCTTAGTCCAGACTTTGCTTTAGTCCAGTCCATGTTTAGGCTTTTGGCTTTGGCTTTGGCTTAGGCTTATGCTTCGCTTAGGCTTAGGCTTCGCTTAGGTTTCAGACGCAGTGGACGCGGACGCAACAATTGTGTTTTGCCAAAAAAGCGACGTAAGGAATACTCAAGCCCAAGCCCGCCGAAAACGCCCGCCCACGGCGCGCCAGAAGGGAATCGGAAGCGTCGGACAGCGATCCTAGCTTAGAGCAGGTCCAAAGGCCTTGCACAAGCAGGCAGGATGAGAGCGCCGCTTTGGCAAGTCGCTCCAAGAGGTAGAGAGGCCGTTCACAAATTTCGACGAGTTCTGCAGAGCGGTCATGGAGCTTCAGAAGAAACGTATTATTTAGTTGCTCAATGGCGCTCAAATGTTGAGCGGTGCAATTATTTATAGCATAGCAGACTACCGAGCAGTCGGCGGTGCGTACACAAGCCGATCGGGAAGCTGCAGCACTGCGTCTGCAGATCCCGATGCATGAACATATGTGAGCAACCATGCAGATTACAAAAAAGGCAATTATTATTAGCTGGCTCTGAAGGGCTTATTAAAACAATTACCTAGCCCACCGCCACAATTTATGGGATTTATGGTGTCTGCTCAAGACGGTATAGTGCCAATTTTTTACAATCGAATGTAATGACTGGAGATGTAATGACGCAAGAATAAGGCGCTACAACAAAAAAGGTAAAATGTTTTCCTGTATTGCAGAAGTGCATTGGTTGCATTGGTTGACTTCCTTTGGCTTTTGCTGCAGCACTTTACAGATTCGCCATAGTTGCTTTTCAACTGAGCATTTGCAGCATGATTTTATGACACATTGTATTGATGATGAGACACTACTGAGGACATGCAAATATTGATACTGAATTACTTTGGATCACTTTGCAAGCAGGAGTCCTGAGTTGAAGCGGCTAGTATTACTAAAGCACGTTGTCTGTGTGTTTGTCTGCAACGCAGCGCAGAGAGTTGTGCTGGATGGATTGAGCTGAAATTTTGTATGAAGCTTCCTCGGGAAACTTCACCGTCAAGTAGGGGCCGGATTTGCGATAGCTACCGTAATCCGTGAGTTATGCAAATTTCGCATATGTGTTTGATCGAATTTGAGAATTCAGTGTCAATTCTGCTTGGGATATATGTAATCGACCTTTCCGCTTTCCGCTTTCCAGTGCGATACCGTAATCGCGAGATACGCCGCATTGAATATGCAAATTGCGTTTGATCGAATTTGAGAATTCAGTGTCAAATCTGCTTGGGATATATGTAATTGACCGTGGTGATCACGAATCTGGCATTCGTTTTTCAATCTGCTACAGTAATGACAAGATATAGCATTATCCTTTTCTACAGTAGTATGAGTTTGTGGGTTCTGTCTGCAATGCAGCACAGACTTCTGCTGGATGGATTGAGCTTGAGCTGAAATTTTGTATGAAGCTTGCTTGGCACATTTTACCATCAAAATAAGAGTGGCACTACTGAAGCTATCGTAATCCATGCGTTATGCAAATATAAATAAATTATATGATAATACAGCACATTTTATGTGCGCTTCTGACTTATCAGTTGTATTTAGAATACAATTCCGTACAGATCAATGGTGTAGTGGTTTTGATGTCCGTTACTTTTCTGGAGGTCCTGGGATGAAATCTCTGCCATAAAAATACTTGTAACTTTTTGTTTATTACTTTTTTGTTTAGCACGTGTTTATGCTATAAAAACTTTGAACTTTTTATTATTTGTCACTTCGCTTTACAGGTGTTAACGCTATAAAAACTTGTATTACACGCACATGCACGCACGCACGCGAGCGCGCACGCACGCGCGCGCGCACGCACGCACGCACGCACGCACGTACGCACGCACGCACGCACGTACGCACGCACGCACACGCACATGGACATGGACACGCGCACGCACGCACATGCACGCGCACGCACGCACGCACGCACGCACGCACGCACGCACGCACGCACGCACGCACGCACGCACACGCATGCACATGGACATGGACACGTGCATGTACGCACGCGCACGCTCGATCGCACACACGCATGCACGCACACACACACGGACGCACCCACGCACGCACGCGCACTCATGCACGCACGCACACACACACACACATGGACACGGACACACGCACGCATGCATGTACGTACGCACCCACGACCGATTCGTCGGCTGTGGCGTCAGAAGGTGATACAGGGACGCCTGGGCCATCATGTACAGTGCGTTAGTAATGCGTACAACGGTTGGGAGTAGCTGCTTCAAACAGGGAAAAGCAAGAGGCAGAATACACTGTACATGTACGTGTTGGCCCTCGTCGCTCATCACACTCGCCCAACTCGAGAGCGTCTCCTCGACGCGCTGCTGCAGAAAAGCGTCGAGGCGCCCCTCAAGTTCCGGCAGAAACTGCGGGATCGTCACGTTCCTCACTGACAGCGTCGGCAGACTGTAGTCTACCGTGACGATCCCGCAGCGCTTTTGAGTATTCGCGTTGATCATCAGTGCTTTCGGGACGAACAGCACATGCTGCTTGCCGATTTCGTCCAACAGTCGCGGACTCAACGGTCCAGCAGATGCGGAGAGGCGTCCAACAGATGCGGCGAGGCTTGCGCGGACGGCGTTCGATACTTGACTCCAACGCTCTCGATGCGCACCAATTGTGCGGCCACAAGAACGCCGCACAAAGACAAGCGCACGCAGAGAAACATCACGGGGCGCAGCGAATGATGACACCTACTGAACGGAACTGAACCGACAAGCAGCGGAGCAGGATCGCTTCATGTCTTCGGCTTTTTGTGCTTGCGGGGCGATGGCGACCCAAAAACCACGTAGCGGGCGCTCTCAACTGCTTTCCGCACGCCACCCGAGGCGGCTAAAGCGACTTGGCTTGTAGGCCAAACACAGCGAGCTAACGGTTTCTTCGTGGTTGCGCGAGAGCGTGTGTGTAGCGTGCCGACAGTGGCGCCAGAGAACACATAACGACAAACAGAATGAATGTCTGCACGCACCCTGGCCAGGTGCTTCCATGTGAGACTGTGGAGAAAGCAACCGCTTTGCGTATACCGTAAATCCCCCAATGAACGCCCTGGGCGTTTATTTTTTCAACCCACCCTCTACCCTGGGCGTTCATTGGAGGGGGGGGGGGGGCGTTCATTGGAGGGGGGGGGGGGGCGTTCATAAACTCAACTACTAAATGGCGTTGCAACAATGCTGTGCAAACCCAATAATCGTTAGTTAAACATAAAAATTGCACAGTCATTGGTGCAAATCGCCTTCTGCAGCGGCTAAACAGTAGCTGTTCTATTGCGTACAGGCCATATACAGTACCCAAACGTAGAATACCGCTTGACAGTACCGGTTTTTACAAGCATATCACTGCATAACTGTGTTACAAAGCACGCCCCTGGGCGTTCATTGGAGGGGGGCGTTCATTGGAGGGGGGGCGGTCTTTGGAGGATTTACGGTAACTGTCGCGCTTGACTGGCCTTCGTAGTACTGGCACCGAAATCCGCGCTGCTGGATGTCGGCTTGTCGCCAGTGACACCATCTGGCGGGCACGCAATACCACCCGAGTGGGCGAGCGGCGCGGCCATTCGCCCGCAATTGGCGACAATCGCGTGCCGCCACTCGTACTCCCTTCTCTCTCTCTCACCGGAACAATTTTTTGAGAGGCTGTCGCTTTGGAATAACTAGCCTTCAACACGACAGCTCCTTCTCGTGTCGTCGCCACGCAACGACCCACTGAGCTGTTGTGGTCAATAGCTGCGAGCTGCGCCCGTAGCTCCATCGAATCGCGCTGGAAAAAGCTTGAATGAATTTGAAAATCAACGCACGTCTACGTACCCACACACATTCAGCAATGTTCGTGCAAACTGACGTGCCATGGCTAACCTACTTGAAAGTATAGTCGTTTCGGGCAGTAACAAATGTGCAAGGAGTTGAAGTTCTCCACAACTGCAGTACGCAGTAATTTGGAGCAATATTGCAAATTTTGTAGCAGCACTGGATTAGTCAACACTTTTAGCAAGCGTTTATACTCGGCCGAAGCCGCCTAAATTTCAGAGTCCATACAGTTCATGCATTGACATCTAGCAATTATAAGGAAGCACTTGAAACCAAGCCTTTGGACGGTCTGCTGCGAGAGCCCCATGCTGACAATTTTCGTGTTTGTCAATAATGTGCTCCTAAACATTCAAACGTCCCAGTCGTCATAATCGAACATGTAGAGAAGGCAACCGGACCTAGCATGGTTCTTGTAACCAGGTCGGCCCAAGAGGGGGGGGGGGGGGGTTTGAGATACAGGGCATTGGGGGGGGGGCAGACCGATCAGTAGGGTTAGTACAGGGATGTTGGGTCTGGCCAGATTCGAACATATTCAGAAAACATTCGCGTTTCGCGTCACAACACACACACATTCATCAGTCTGGCTGGAGACCTTGAAACAACAAGCCTCAGTAGTCATGAGCATGGGCTGGGCCTGCGCCTTCTGATCTGGGGGGGGGGGGGGGTGGAGACTACCGTGGAGGGCGGGGTGCAAGAAATTTTCGAGGGGCATACTTGTAACCGGGTCTGGCGGGGGGGGAATGGCCCCTTGGGGTGTCAAAATCAAAAAGTTGGGGTAGCAAAAAAATGGTCCTGTCATTATAGATGGGAGACTCTCTCCCAAGGTGTGATCATCCCCTACGTTTCACACCTGCAGACTGTTCCATGTCAGTAATAGCTTCTGGACGTCACCACGACAACTCGAGACCGAGTAATCCAGATGATTCATGATGGACTGCTTCCAAGCTTGAATCTTCTAAACGGAGAACGATATTCGATGTTTCACTTTTGACCACAGCTGCAAGACCAACCTCGCTCCCCTTACGCTTGCACAGGTCGCGTAATGGATTTCCAAGATTGCCTTTTCTAATGTGCCAATAATCTCAGCACATGTACCTGCACCAACATTTGTAACGGGGCCTGCCCAACGTACCTGTAACTGGGGGGTTTCCCTCCCCCCACTATTTTTCAACCACCCCCTACCCCCAGAATTTTCCCAAGGGATTTTCACCCTGTATTTGACCCTATTATACCCATTTTTGACCAGTAAGTACCAATATAACTCAAAAACGGCCAGCTACCCCCAACTTTTGCTCCAGACACCCCCCAAATTCGGTCGTTTACCCCCCACCCATTCTTCCAGACCCAGTTGCAGCTATGACCAGCACCTCAGCATTGCAGTCAATTCACAAAAGTCCAAAATTTCCACACTCATGTACATCTGCATACCCAATTCATGGTGAATATCTAAATTTTCCATGCAAGTAGACCAGTACAATGGGAACAAATAAAGTACCATGACATTCACCTTTATATTTGTTTTTGACCAGTTTCAGAACCGCTGAATGTTTATCAGTAACCAGGTTCCTTATGCTCAAATTGTGTGCATGTAGGAGAGTTTGCAAGGAATTATCCAATGCTTCCTTCTCAAGGCCTTGCGAATAGGTGGCATCTTTGCCAACCTGCAGTTCACAAAGAACAGCGTGTTTTTTGCACAAACATCCACACATCTTAGGTCATTCCATGCACTGCACTTCAGGTCATACATGTAACTGGGGGGGGGGGTGGGGGGGCCGGGGGTTGCCCACCCCCAGGTCAAAAGTTGCCCCTCCCCAGCCCCCCCCAGAATTTTTCGAAAGTTTTTCAACTTGTCTACAACTGTAAAAAAAGTAGTGCATTTTTCGTCTTTTTCAGTGTTTTACCCTAAAACAGCTAAATAACCGTATTTATAGCCTATTTTAACCTTTTTTTGACCAAAAAGTGCCCATTTAGACGCTATTTAGGTACATTTTTTTACCCTCTGACACCCCCTCCCTCTTTAAATCTGCGTGCCCCCCACTAACAAAAGTGGTCTAACAGCGCCACTTTGGAATTTCTTGGCAGCCGCACTACAGACGCCAAAAACATCACCTTTTGTTCAGTCAGTTGTGGGGTCAGAGGGATTTAGTGAGGGGGGGGGCAGAGGGAAGGGGGAAGGGTCACCCCTACTGGCCATAGTCGTCCCGCTTCTTTGCAAGAGCAACCCCGTTACTTGTCTTTGTCTCCCTTGTCTCCTCTTGTCCCAGACATTTTACGTGGGATGGCTCTAGTCTAGCTCCTCCCCTCCTCAACCCTTTACCCCTCCCCCCTCACTGGCTTCAGACCCTACCTACACCTATGTGTTCAGTCTGGGGAAGTTACAGAAAACACTAGAAAAAGTCTGAGTTGTTGAGGTTGAGAAGGGGGATGGGTGCTTTCTAATTGTAGGAAGCCAGTACCCAGCAGCCCTCCACCTCCACACAGACACAGACACAGACACAGACACAGACACAGACACACAGACACACACACACACACACACACACACACACACACACACACACACACACACACACACACACACACACGCACACACACACACGCACACGCACACGCACACAAGCACGCACGCACGCACGCACACAGAGTTCCAGCCGGCCCACTGCCTTGGGACAATTACTATGACATACACAACAGATGACAACCGAAAACTGTGAATACCTAAACAGCTTGCACAGCTGCTCTTTTTCTACAATCAGCCTTTCTTTTTCAAAACCTTCATCATCAACTGAAATTTCACTTGATTCCTCAACATATTCAGAGCTTTCCTTTTGCATGACCTGCGGCTGGGAACTGCCCTGATTGCCTGATTGAGGCGTCGAAACGTCTGACTTTGATTCTACAAATAACAGCATTCTGTCACATAGCCGAGGCCGAGGTACAGCCAGCCAGACTCAGTTGTGTGTGTGTCGCACTTGCAGCCACCCCTCCCCAAACACGTACTCCCCACACACACCCCAACTCGCGAGACTGACATTGTCCCATCACTCACTTATAGCAAGTGAAATCGCATCTTTCGGCAATCTTGTCCGCCGCTTCTTGACAGGAATTCCAATAATTTCTGGAGAAAAATGATCTTCACAAACGGTTGGATCGGACGGACGTCCTTGCCATATTCTCTCTGGGTCCAACCGCAATCTATTGCACCACTCCTTCAATTCGCTCCATTTCGACGGAAACGAATAAAGTCGCCGCCGATCACCGTCAGAATTTAGATCCATCCGCTCTTTTCCACATACGCAACAGCTACTTTTTGACAATGGAAACAGCGCTTTCTCGACTTCTTTCAAAGCGCTTTTTCCCAGCATGTTCCACACTCCACAGTAATTGGTAATCAACGACAGCAGTGATTTTCGAGAGGGCTACGTGGCAAAAAAAAATGGGCCGCGAAAAGTAGAAACGCGATGCACGGAATATCAGGGTCGCCGGGTACGGAAGTGGGTAACAACAGCTTATCTGCCGCGAAAAAGCTAGGCAAGGCGGCTTTGAGGCCGAATTTGGGTAGACATTGGCCAACAAATCCCCTTCGCGTATTTGAGCATTAGTTGGTTGCGTTTCAATTGCGTGAGCCCAGCATGGAAACCGTTACCCGTTCGCTCCTGCTCACTGTTGTCGACCATGGATTACGGTACCGGCGAGATTCAAATTTCTTATGGCCCCCATAGAAAAAAAACTGAATCCGAAAATTTTAGAAGGAAAAAGGTGAAAAGAAAACTATGGTCCTATGGTAAAAAGTGACGACTAGGTCAGCCCCTTGCCGCATGCAAAAAATCGCGCGGTCGAAAAAAAAACTCGGACCCCCCCCCCCTTTAAACATTGGCTTATGCATATCTCGATGCACCTACCAAAACAGATTTCATTGTGTTTGAGTGCCTTTACCAAAATAATTGATGTACCTCTTTCAGTCCATCCAAGCAGATGGGACAAATGGGAAAAGTGTGTGTTGTCTGTCTTTCCTACATTTTCTTTACCAGAGCAGCTCTCTCTACAATGATGCTAAGGGTACAGTGTTACAATATACGGTACATAGGAATTAAAACCAACAAACACGCTTACCATGCATATGTCCAGCTGTGGCATGCTGACAGTTGGTCATGTCAGGTTGTGCCACCGCACCACGTTGCAGATTCTGCTCTGTAATGCAACATGTTATATTATGCCCACTTTTTGAACTTGATGTACCGTACAATACCTGCTCTCTGTATGAGCTGCATTGTCTTCTCCAAAGTGGCCTCCTCCTTTCTGATAAGAAGTCACAGTCTTCCCTTCCCTTCTCTCTCTCTCTCTCTCTCTCTCTCTCTCTCTCTCTCTCTCTCTCTCTCTCTCTCTCTCTCTCTCTCTCTCTCTCTCTCTCTCTCTCTCTCTCTCTCTCTCTCTCTCTCTCTCTCTCTCTCTCTCTCTCTCTCTCTCTCTCTCTCTCTCTCTCTCTCTCTCTCTCTCTCTCTCTCTCTCTCTCTCTCTCTCTCTCTCTCTCTCTCTCTCTCTCTCTCTCTCTCTCTCTCTCTCTCTCTCTCTCTCTCTCTCTCTCTCTCTCTCTCTCTCTCTCTCTCTCTCTCTCTCTCTCTCTCTCTCTCTCTCTCTCTCTCTCTCTCTCTCTCTCTCTCTCTCTCTCTCTCTCTCTCTCTCTCTCTCTCTCTCTCTCTCTCTCTCTCTCTCTCTCTACCCGACCAAAAAGGGAAGAGATCTCAGCGAGCGATAAGCGATGGCGCCGTCTACGACGCGCAACGCTTCTGCGCCCGCCAACAAGAAACTTGACGAGTTCATCGTCCGTACCGACGCCGGCCTCAAGAAAGTGTCCACTCAGTTGGACGAGTTGACGGCCGTTCGTCTCGAAGTCAACCAGCTGAAGGAGGCGGTCAACCTCCTCAAGGATTTGGCCAGGGAGCTGAAAAAGGAGAACGGCGACCTTCGGCAGGAGATCGAACAACTCAAAGTAAAGGAGACTCAGGCCGACGCGGCGCAGCGAGCCTACGGTCAGCCCCCGAAGGAGCTGTTCAGCAGCAGCGACTTCCAGTCGTCACTGGCCGAGGCGGTGCAGGAGGAGCTGCTGCGCGAGAAGAAGCGCCTCAGCCTCGTCATCGTTGGCATGGACGAGCCGGGGCCCGACTCCTGGAATAAGAACGACACGGACACCGTCAGCCGCCTGGCGCGGGACGTGCAGGTCTCGCAGGACGAGATCGTCGAGGTCTTCCGACATGGACGCGGTGGGTGGAGGCGAGCGGAAGAACATCCTCAAGGTCAAGTTAAAAAAATGCCGAATATATGACGTGTTGTTGCGTTTGGTTTAGTTTTTATGCACGGTTTCTTCAAAATGAAGTTGATCAGCTGCAAAGCATAAGTGGCTATACATCAATGAGGCGTGCCATAATTAATACCCCTATTTTCAACCTGGACTTTAACAAAACAGCGTCACACATACGCCTTTTTTGCAGCCACCTGCAAACTTTTTCTTAATTGTAAATCCTTCAATAGTGACCACCAAATAGTTGTAAGTGTTGATGATAAATGATAAATACTTAAATGCAGTGTTAAACATTCCATAACTCTCTGAACCCTTGGGTATAGATTGAACATGAGGGAAGGCCAAACTTGCTCTTCTCCTTCTTGAGTTTGTCAACTTTTCTTTTTAGCTCTGAAGGAACGTGTTGTGCAATCAGGTCTCAATGATGTTCTGTTGCATTGCACTACTGCATGATCTATCCAGTTTTGCAATACTAACCTTCAACACCCTTCTGCTTGACTCGCACTTCCATGTTCATTTCCACTTCCATGTTCCGCAATAGCGATAGAGAACGCCTTTGCTTATTTCGACGCTGAGTTGTGCTCGAAGATTTGCCGTTCCGTCGCAGACTGCTGTGAGAAATGCATCGCTGTCAATGGCGGCTCTGGCACCAAAGTGCGTTCCTTCAGCGCCCCAGATTCCGATTGCCAGTGCGCTGCAACGAGGCGCTGGAGCTGCTCAAGCTCCACAGCACGCGGCCCCCGCGCCCGTCGTCCCCCACGCGCTCACGTCACCTCCTAGGCAGCAACGTGAGCTTCCCATAGATGCAAGTTAACAACAAAGTGACCCCAGTAAATGATTTAGGTCGACAGGAGAGTCGACAGTAATAGTAAGAATTGCATTTCGTTCTTGAAAGCAGCTTCAAAATGTGTTTGCAGAGTGAATGTTTGCAAAGGACACGTGTGCAAAGGACACGAGTGAATGTCTCATTTGTAGACGAATATCGCGATGCAGACAAATATCATACTTGCAACTTGCAAGCAAATATCACACTTCATACAAATGCAACAGTACAATAGACGTATGTACCTAGGTATTCTATGCAAGGTCAAACATAAAGCGTAAAGCGCTGTCCAACAGTGTGATTGGGTGTGATTGGTGTTGGGCATCGCGTGTTTGGGAGTCTGGGACTTGGAAGATGGTGTGGCAACAAAACGATTGATTGGTGAGTGTGCTGCCTTGCTGTTGCAGACCTCCCCTTCACATTGCTTCTCTCGGCAGTGGGGCCCAACTCGTTCTGCTTGGAAGTCAAGCCGCATTGCGCGAGTGTCTTGTTGAAGGGCTCGAAGATTTGCCCCGGCCATTTTGGCAGGCAATTTGCACAGGACTCAGACACAGAATTTGCACACAATTTGCAATTTTATCAGATCGCAGTAGAAGACACAGAAATTTAGTTAAATCGGCATCACCCTATAAAGATTTATCATCTGCTTGACTCGCACTTCCATGTTCATTTCATCAATCTTATTCTGGCTGGGCCCGTATGCATAGGCATAGTAATACTCCTTCCTAGGGTATAGTTGCAACTTGGACGGGGACGATATAAAGGGTGTTTTTTTTTAATTAACCGATTTGTTTCTTGGATAACTTTTTATTTCCGCGTCCGAATTTCGTAAAATTTGGACCAGGGACGCAGAACGCTTTGGTATTTTGTCTAGAAGAAGAATCACCGAAATCGGATAAGCTTTCAAAAAGTTATGACCTTTCAAAGTTGAAGTCAAAATTTGTGAGTCAGTGATCCAGGCATGCAGCAAACACACTGCAGTCAAACGCCTTTCTTCTCAGGCCATCTGCAACAAAATTTCAGGGTACGTGCGAAATTTCATGGGCTACACCATGACGTTAACCGTTTTGAGCGGCATTTGGAATTTGCATCACATCAGTGGCAAAATTCAAAGTCAGTGCAAAAGTCGCTCACTGCTAATACATTTTACCAAAAGTTCTCTATTGAAAGTGGAACATAAGAATTTGATAGACTACAACTGTGGGGAATGTCCTGAGGATTATTTGACCCGATTATGTCGATGAGCCAACTTTTACACCTCAGCAGTGGCAGCCCAAAATCTGAAAATCCACAAAAACCTTGCATTTCATGGGAAAATTTCGGAAGTTTGCTTCTAAACAAAGAGTTGTTGAATTTACATAAAACAAGGGTGGTTTAGAATCGACATATCCTCAGGACATTCCCCACAGTTGTAGTCTATAAGATTTTTATTTTCCACTTTCAATAGGGAACTTTTGGTGAAATGGGTTAGCAGTGCGCGACTTTAGCACTGAATTTTGCCACCGATGTGATGCAAATTCCGAATACCGCTCAAAACAGGTAACGTCATCGTGTAGCCCATGAAATTTCGCACATGGCCTGAAATTTTGTTGCAGATGGCCTGAGAAGAAAGGCGTTTGACTGTGGTGTGCATGCTGCGTGCCTGGATCACTGACTCGCAAATTTGGACTTCAAATTTGAAAGGTCATGACTTTTTGAAAGCTTATCCGATTTCGATGATTCCTCTTCTAGACAAAATCCCAAAGCGTTCTGCGTCTATGGCCCAAATTTCACGAGAATTGGCCACGGAAATAAAAGTTATTCAAGAAACAAATCGGTTAATTTAAAAAAAAAAACACCCTTTACGTGCCCGAGTATATTCGTGCATGGACGATACTCGGGCGTGGTAACAGATAACTTGAGGCGCTCTGTGATAATTGTCATGACCAGCGATACTTGCGATAATTGTCAGTCCAGTGCCATGTTTCACTCTACACCAATCTTCACGACCGACGACGTCGGCTCTTGCCCACCCCTATCAAAAATAGACTTTGACGCAGTGGCAAATCGTTAAGGAAAATGACTACAGGGTAGGCCATGGTGCCAGAGCCAACTTTGATCGCTCGCCACTCGCTTCCACGTTGGCCAATCTTCTTGAAATTTTAGCATGTACATAGCACGCCTGACCTGACGTCAGTCGATTTTTCGGTTTGGGGAATTGTAAAGGACGCTGTTGACTCTCAACGTTGTTCGAACGTTGAAGAGTTGCAATAGCGATAGAGAACGCCTTTGCTTATTTCGACGCTGAGTTGTGCTCGAAGATTTGCCGTTCCGTCGCAGACTGCTGTGAGAAATGCATCGCTGTCAATGGCGGCTCTGGCACCAAAAGTGCGTTCCTTCAGCGCCCCAGATTCCGATTGCCAGTGCGCTGCAACGAGGCGCTGGAGCTGCTCAAGCTCCACAGCACGCGGCCCCCGCGCCCGTCGTCCCCCACGCGCTCACGTCACCTCCTAGGCAGCTACGTGAGCTTCCCATAGATGCAAGTTAACAACAAAGTGACCCCAGTAAATGATTTAGGTCGACAGGAGAGTCCTTGAGCAGGAGGAGGAAGCGAGCCATCACCTGCATGGCCGCAGCCGTTCCAGTGACAGACGCAACAGAGCGTGGAAGGTAAGCAGGTTATTATTTGTGCACGCCTGCATACCTAGCTCTGCAACGCAAAGTGACAGTGCGGGACCCGTCCAAGGGAGGAAGGTGGGAAGGAAAGGCACTCAGAACAAGGGAAGATCCTACCCCCCAAAGTTCTAACAACCTAAAGTGACCTAAAGTAACCTAAAGTGAACGCCCAGCGCGTTCATTGGAGGAATTTAGAGTGGTACATGTCGGCACTGCTAATAGTAAGAATTGCATTTCGTTCTTGAAAGCAGCTTCAAAATGTGTTTGCAGAGTGAATGTTTGCAAAGGACACGTGTGCAAAGGACACGAGTGAATGTCTCATTTGTAGACGAATATCGCGATGCAGACAAATATCATACTTGCAACTTGCAAGCAAATATCACACTTCATATGTACAAATGCAACAGTACAATAGACGTATGTACCTAGGTATTCTATGCAAGGTCAAACATAAAGCGTAAAGCGCTGTCCAACAGTGTGATTGGGTGTGATTGGTGTTGGGCATCGCGTGTTTGGGAGTCTGGGACTTGGAAGATGGTGTGGCAACAAAACGATTGATTGGTGAGTGTGCTGCCTTGCTGTTGCAGACCTCCCCTTCACATTGCTTCTCTCGGCAGTGGGGCCCAACTCGTTCTGCTTGGAAGTCAAGCCGCATTGCGCGAGTGTCTTGTTGAAGGGCTCGAAGATTTGCCCCGGCCATTTTGGCAGGCAATTTGCACAGGACTCAGACACAGAATTTGCACACAATTTGCAATTTTATCAGATCGCAGTAGAAGACACAGAAATTTAGTTAAATCGGCATCACCCTATAAAGATTTTCAAAGCTGCGAGTTACGATAAATTAATTAGCTGAGTTGAGGTTTGCTGCGAGTTTGCGTGGCTACAGCAGGTCGGAGCGATTTCAAATTGGTGCACTGCTATTATGAACTTTGCGCACTCGTCCACTTCGCCTCTTTTTTTTGGGCGCAATACTGGCAACAAATTTATAATTTAATCGCGCCGCTGTGTTTTGCCATGTCGTACTGTTACTGTGGGACTGGAACGGCAACGAGCGCGCGCGCACGCAGCGCGCGCAGAACGCAGACGCAAACGAACAAACGACAAACGCAGAAGGGTCGGTGCGCTGATCAGGGATTGTGCGCTGCTCCAGTTGGCAGTTAGACCACTCACCTCTCTCCACATCTCCCCCCTTCTCCTCTTGGCTTATTGATGGCACTCGTTTGCACCCATCGGGCTTTGCTGAAAACCGCTCCTTCTGAATCTTATTGACCTGAAATAAAAAAAAAAGTGGGTCTTTGCAAGTGAGCTGACCCGAAAGGTCAAAGATCAAGCGGAGTGTATATGACTGACGATCCTTTTCATCAAATGCACAAAGGCGGCGGCAGCAAATAGGCGACCTCTAGCGTGACGACTCAATTTGCATAATTATTCGCCTTCCCATCCTGCATACAGGTCAATGGTTCGGCGGAGTCATTCTGCACTCGGACATCTCCAAAACGAACTCCCTTTTCATTGTCGTGTTTTGTCATTTTCATCGTCGACTCCCAGGCAGTGCGCCTCACGGACTTTATCAACTAGAGGCGAGGCCTGTATAAGGCAAATTACTTTGCTAAAGCCCAGCGCTACAACGACAAGAGCGGCGGCAGCAGCAGCACATCGGAGGGCAGATACAGTACGGCTGCTACTAAACGGATGCCAGACGCCGAAGGTGCTGTTTTGGTGACACGTACGAGTTTTAGATGTCGTAGGATTGGAAGCCCGATTTCCCAAAAAATTATTGGCATGAGAATGGAACCCCCACCCCCCCCCCCGCTATTCGGTCGCCGCCGCCGCCGGCATGCGACAAATGAAAGATAAGGCGTTACGTTGCGCTACGTTACGTTACGCAGGTGTGTGGCAGATGGCTGTGTGACAGATGGCCATTTAAGGCTGATTCACAATTAACGGTCTTCCCATCGGTCTCGGTCTCGGTCTCGGTCTCGGTCTTCGCATCGGTCTCGGTCTCGGTCTCGGACTTTTTGACCCATGCCAAATTGACGACGCGTTGCCTCCGGTCTTTCAATGATCTTCGGTTAAATGCGCGCCTGTCAGCGTATTAAAGAGCGTACTGTGGCCCTTGTTTTCGACCTGTTTCATGTTTTATGCGACTTCCGTAGGAAACAAAAAAAGCACACGCAGTAGACGACGGGAACGCACTACCACCAGACAAACAGACAGACATTGTGCGGCAGACGCAGACCGCCGCCAGCGCTTCTGGCCGCCGCCAGGGGCGCGGACGCCGCTACAGGAGCTGTCGTCCTCGTCAGCGCCGCCGTCGACACCGTTGCCGCTGCTGCCGACGTTTTTGCTGACGCTGCCGCTTTTGCCGACTTACAGAAAATGTAGGACAATGCCGTCGAGCCCGTCCACCTTGACGTATGCAATGGCGGCGCAGATTTTCCCGCCGCCGTGTCTTTAGAGATGTGCAGCCATGCCGCCGCCGTTTTTTTTGGATTTTTGGTATAAGAGCAGTCGTCAATTATCCAAGGAGCCGGCGCCGCCTCCACCTGTTGAATACGACGCATCGTAAACTTTCCTTGTTTTCAATTTCGGCTAATTTCCTAGTCGCTTTACGCTTATGCGAATACCGACAAATTCTTTGAGGGTGACGGCTATAGTAAAGCGTGACTACGGTAGCGCGCGCGTTCAACACGAGACCGATGAAGACCGATGAAGACCGGAGCAAATGTTCAAAGTTCCCAACATCGTCGGTCTCGGTCTCGGTCTCGGTCTTCGCATCGGTCTTCGCTGTTTGGCATGGGAAGACCGAGACCGAGACCGAGACCGAGACCGAGACCGATGGGAAGACCGTTAATTGTGAATCAGCCTTTAGGGAATTCCCTAATAGCCATCTAAGGTGCGCCTCATAAAGGCCGGTAGTACAGTTTCTGTAGTAGCTCCAATTTGACAATTTTTGAAACAAACAACAACAACAAATGTCGACGACAAGTGGCAATGGCGAATGGGCCAAATTGGACTTCGTGTCCTGTCGCTAGACGCCCGTTGAGTGGGAGGTACCTGTACATATGTATGCATCCTTATTTTATATATTGTCATTGTTATAAATCCTCCAATAGTGGTGCCCCAATAGTGCCCCTGGGGCACTACTCTTTCAAACCTCTCCTTGCCAGTGGCAGTATTGGAGGGGGCACTATATTGGGGGAAAGGCTTCCATACTTTCAACCTAGAAAATTTGAGTGGTAATGCTAATTTCGCTGTCAAAACTGCTATTTTTTGTTGATTTTTTGATGACTTTTTCTAAATATAAGGGTTGATTTACCGTTAATATTTGCAGAATACATTAATTTCATATTTATCTATATTTTTACTATATTTTGTTGGAGAGCGCCTTGTTGAGTTATTTTTTTTTCATTCAGGTGGTGGACCACGTGTTCACCATCGCCGCCGCCGCCACGCCGCCACCTCCCTTCATTGCGATCGCGGCGATCGATGCAGCAATGGACACAGTTGGTTTGCACATACCCTACTTTTAAAACAAGAACTGGCGTGGCCAGAGTGGGCATCGACATTGTAGAACGTCCAGCAACTGGTGGCCGACGTCACCGGCGCTAATGATGAGGCAGAGTCCCTCCGAGAGGCGGTGCTGGCGTGGCTCTGTACGGCTACGGTCCAGTTTTGAACGCGCTACACAAAAAAAGAGTGTGTACTTCGATATGTGCAAGAATGTTCTTGCAAAGAATATTCATTTTCTTGTTAGCAAGAACACACTTCGTTGTTGGCAAGAACGTGCTGTGACAGTGTCAAGAATGTGCTTTGCTTATGTCAAAAATGCACTTCATTGTTGACAAGAACCAGAACATCTTTTCTCAAGAATGTGATTGCGGTTCATCATGAAAGCACTTGCAAGAAACCACACAGAAAAAATGGAAGCAGCGCAGTAGGAAAACGTTCAGTACTGGTCACTGAGCTTTTGCCGGACACTGTCCAAGTGCTGGTGAGCGTGGATGGTCGACGGGCATGGGACATTTTTGTTGCGCTGAGTCTTCTTTCTTGGCTTTGGCTCAACACCCAGCAGCACTTGCGCCAAATCGTAGACAGAGCAGAATTGCTGTTACAGGCCCAGTACAGCAAAAAGAGCGATTGTTAAACGATTTCCTAATGTTGCACCAGGTGTTCAAAAATCGACCATCAACAACAAGAAACAGCTCTGGGCTTACTTTCCTGTGTCGTAAGGAGGCCGGCCATCTGAGCACACCTGAAGCAGGAATGGTTGCATCAGGTTGTACTCAGTGGTCAATGTAGCAACTTCATCTTCCATCGAGTTGGTTCCGATACACGTCAAATAACACTTCACGGAAAACACTGACTGCCGATGGGGAGGACGCGTCGCTATTTATGTGCGGCAAGGGCAGGGAGGAGTTCACGGCAGGGCTATTCACGCTATCTCCGCTTGTCCGCTTGGGGGAGTTGAGTCCGGTCTTTCAGTGGCGGCGCCGATGCCGCCACCTGTTTGCTCAGCGTCTTTGCTTGGCCGTAGGCGAGTCTTGAGGGCTCGCTCTCGCGGCGGCTGGATCGAATGACGCAGCTGCAGTCCGGTCGGTCGGCAGGAGCTTGGCTTGGCGGCGCTTGAAGGGTAGAAGCGACGCCTGGCTGCTGGAAGCCAGTCGACGGGTGGCGGCGTCCATGAGATAGTGCTGCGCCGTTGGAGTCCGGTTTTGAGAGAATGTTGAAGTCTGGGTACGGTCGGTAGGGTGTCGTCGCACAGTCCCTTGTATTTAAGAGTAGGTTCAAGTCCTATTGGGAGTTACATGTATTACTTTGTCGTATGTGCTACTGCATTAGCACATATGTACGGTATACTATAAAGTGTCACTTTGCATATACGCTGGTGTGCATCTGTGCATACCTACCGGTACTGTATGCTCGTACAAGTGCAGTGTGTGAGTGACTGTCGAACAAACCGTTGTGAGTGCATCTTTGGTTGGACTGGAATAAGGTCGTACCAGCAACCTATACAGTACACTTATGTACTGTCATCCTGTGCTCCAGGAAGCAGCGCACTGGGCGTGACAGTGATGCGGTCGACTGCTTCTTCCAGTACCTTCAGCTGCACGAGACAGAGTATCAGCGCATTGCAGCAGCACGAGACGCCATCAGGGTTTCCAAAGGGAACCACAGACTCCTGCTGCTCCAGTGGCACTCCCTGTCGCGTCGATCGGCTAGCCGCTTTTTTCTTGACTGTAAAGTGCCGAAGGTGCAGTCTCTGCCGCATTTCACATAGCAGCCGTTCTTTTTGACTTCTTGTACCCATCAGGCGAAAGGTTGCAGTTTGGAAGGTGCTGCTTGTCTGGGTACAGTGACGTCCACATTTTCTTGTATTCCGCGTAGGCCATCTCATGCATCGAACCGCGCTTGGCTCGATCAAATAAACTCTTTCGAGCTTGCGTGCTCGAGAGAGGCCAACATACGCCATTCAAGGCAAGAAGACTGGCGGGCCAATGTCTATGAAGGCGCACTCCAGGGAGAGTGTGACTCCTTGTGACTTGTGACTCACAAGTCACTGTCTCACAAGTCCTGAGAATAACAATACAACTGTTTGCGGCTAAGTAGATGAAATCTGTCACCACAGGCGTCTTCAGCACGTCGAGTTGTTTTAGCATCGGTGGCCCCACGTGTTGTTTTCACGAGCCTTGTAAAGCCTAATCCTAAGCCTTAGGGAGATTTGGAGCGCTTGCTGTACACAATCATGCCTACAAACGCAAATAACAACTTTTTGCGGCTAAGTAGATGAAATCTGTCACCACAGGCGTCTTCAGCACGTCGAGTTGTATTGGAATCGGTGGCCCCACGTGTTGTTTTCACGAGCCTTGTAAAGCCTAATCCTAAGCCTTAGGGAGATTTGGAGCGCGTTTCTGTACACAATCATGCCTACAAACGCAAACAACAACTTTTTGCGGCTAAGTAGATGAAATCTGTCACCACAGGCGACTTCAGCACGTCGAGTTGTATTAGAATCGGTGGTCCCACATGTTGTTTCGCGAGCCTTATAAAGACGCATCTGAACTTGGGACGATTTGGAGCGCGTTTCTGTGCACGCAATCGATCCTATGAATGCACATAACAACTGTTTGCGGCTAAGTAGATGAAATCTGTCACCACAGGCGTCTTCAGCACGTCGAGTTGTATTAGAATCGGCGGCCCCACGTGTTGTTTTCACGAGCCTTGTAAAGCCTAATCCTAAGCCTTTGGGAGATTTGGAGCGCTTGCTGTACACAATCATGCCTACAAACGCAAATAACAACTTTTTGCGGCTAAGTGGATGAAATCTGTCACCACAGGCGTCTTCAGCGCGTCGAGTTGTATTAGAATCGGTGGTCCCACGCGTTGTTTTCACGAGCCTTGTAAAGCCTAATCCTAAGCCTTAGGGAGATTTGGAGCGCGTTTCTGTACACAATCATGCCTACAAACGCAAACAACAACTTTTTGCGGCTAAGTAGATGAAATCTGTCACCACAGGCGACTTCAGCACGTCGAGTTGTATTAGAATCGGTGGTCCCACATGTTGTTTTCGCGAGCCTTATAAAGACGCATCTGAACTTGGGACGATTTGGAGCGCGTTTCTGTGCACGCAATCGATCCTATGAACGCAAATAACAACTTATTGCAGCTAAGTAGATGAAATCTGTCACACAGGCGTCTTCAGCTAGAGTTGGGCGCGCATTTTTTCAAACGTATTTTTTCAAAAAAATACACGTATTTTTTTGAAAAAGTACGTTGCCGCCTGTATCTTATTTTTAAAAAATACGGTCGTAGTCGTAATCGTAAGGTCACAGTCGTAAGTCGAAGTCGTAAACCTGTATTTTGTTGAATCAGCCAGCAATCGATAATAAAACATTTGTTGTTAATCAATGTACCTTACATTGAACAGCATTTTGTGAGTTGTGTGGTGGGTAAATTTCCCAAAAGACGATTTGTTTTACATCACATTATCCTTACGACGCTTAGGTTTTGCTTACAGTAGGTTTTGGATGCAGCGGACACGGACCCAACAATTGATTCTGCTAGCTTTTGCTATTGCTAGCTCTTCTTCACGCCCTCAATTTCTGTGTCGCGCCCTGTGTCGCGTTCTTAGCTCACTTTGTTGGGTGCCAAATCTCCTGGTCACTCATTACTCCGCTTACGCACCACTCACCCACACACTCACCTCTCACACACACGTACGCACACACACTCCTACACGTCCGCTTGCGTGCTTGCGCAGTTTTACAACATTCAGCGTTCGTATGCACCGATTTCTAAGCTTTGGACACTTCGCTGATGGCTTACTATGATGTATGGTACATGTACATACATGCTCCAAAAAAATACAAAAGATACGTATTTTTTCAAAAAAATACCGTATTTTTTCAAAAAAATACGTCGGTCCAACGTCAAAACGTATTTTTCCCAACTCTATCTTCAGCACGTCGAGTTGTATTAGAATCGGTGGTCCCACATGTTGTTTTCGCGAGCCTTGTGAAGTCTAATATGAAATGCGAAATGATATGGCAATAGAGAATGAACCATGCAACAAGCCATCTGCAATCCAAAAAAAAAAAAAAAAAAAAAAAAAATTAAAATAAATTAGCGAAGTAAATAACGATTAATTCCCGTCTGGCAGAGCCAATTCTTGTTTCGGGCCCTACCGTTGACAAGAATTGGCTGTCCACAGGGGGCCCTCGTCAGAACGAGCCGTGTGGATCAGATACATACGCGCGTGGTCCGGTTACCAATATCGAAAAGCATCCGGATGAATTGACCGCCCACGTAGTGGTCGAAATCCTTGAGAGGGAACATGGGACGTAGGGCAAAGGCCGAACCGCTGCAGTGAGACTGGAAGCAGTAGAGTAGACAGTGAACTTAGACGTGGACCCCATCTGCTATTGTAAAACAAATAGGAGCTCAAATAGCAAACTCCAAAAATCCAAACCAAAAAGAAAATTACGTTGGAGAAAGCGCCGGTGCCATTATGAGTGTGGGCGTGCTGAGTTCCCAAGATCAGCCCCCAAAGTTCTTGGCAAATTCTGTTAAACGAGTTTTGTGGACCGATGAGCTGGCAGTAGCAGAACGGACACTACCTACAGTATCCAAGATAGATACGCATGAGAAAGCATGTATGAATTGCGTTCTAATTAAACTGAACAAAACATTAGCTTAAAGGGCATTAAAAGATAACCATTGGATTACTACTGACCATAGTCAGAACAAAGTTATTGCAATTGCGAGTTTACATCCGAGAGTAACTTTTGTATGTACTTAAGAGTGGACTTAGAGTTGCTGGCACACAGAGAACCCCAGAGGGCACTATACCGCGATGCAAAAGTTAGAAGGGAAGCAACCAAAAATTCAGTTGGGAAACCCCTTCCAGAGAAGGTTACGAGAATGTCCCTTGCCCGTTTATAGAAAGCTTCAGGGTAACTTGAAATTCTACCCATCCTAATCAGCTGACTGATCAGAATGCCTTTATGCAAATTGCTTGGAACATTACTATCCGTGTATGTATAACGGACCACTTCGAAATTGAACAGATCCGTTTTCTGGAAGACAGAAGAATTTACAATTCCAGTACCTGCATCTATATGCAAATCCAAATCCAAAAAAGGAACATTCTGACCGGAACCAGTGATTTCCAGAGTGAGAGATTCATGATAGATATTGTCCATAAAAGGCTTCACATCCTGTTCATTGAGCACCAAAATGTCATCCACATACCTGCAGATCTTTAGGCCATGATGCACGTATTTTTTACAGTAATTAAACTCCATCATGGACAGAGTTAAATCGGCCAATAAAGGAGAGGCGTTTCCCCCCATAGGAACACCCTTGATCTG
This sequence comes from Paralinhomoeus sp. GSCO2_6, assembly GCA_030248085.1. NCBI lineage: Eukaryota > Metazoa > Nematoda > Chromadorea > Monhysterida > Linhomoeidae > Paralinhomoeus > Paralinhomoeus sp. GSCO2_6. The sequence continues at coordinate 2,691 of JASAMY010002691.1, read as the reverse complement.
ACGGAATGGAACACCAGCAAAAACAACAAACGTTTCATGCAGCACAGTGGCAATTAAATCCTTAACATCAATTTTTGAGTAGCATTTGCCTTGACCCTCATTGACAAATTTACAGAAGCCGTTGCTACCCACAGACAAATAGTCTTTCTTGGCATTACTAAAACACATATCAACCAATTGGTATAGATTGGACTGGATGACATTATGCGGCAAATTAGTAAACAACTAGCCGCTTCGAACTCAGGACTCCTGCTTGCAAAGTGCTCCAAAGTGCTTCGACATCAATTTGTCTCATGAAATAAAATAATGTTGAGAATACTCAGTTGTACAATGATAAATCACTGCAATGATGAAACTGCAAAGTGTAGGAATGCAGGTCAACCAAAGCCAATGCATGTCAACCAACGCATTTGCATAAATACTACAGAATTGCTTGTAACACCCACTCTGTTTTAAATATTTCATATCAACACACCCACGATGTAAATTGGAGACGCGCTGAGACTCGTTTGCAGAAGTTTTGTTTTATTTTCTGTGGTGATGCTACGTGGCAGGGGAGGATAGAGCATAGGCTTTTTGGCGTGTCTGTTTGTATGTGCTGTATGTTCAAAAACGTTTTGCTCTCGCAACCCAACACGAACAATCCGAAACACGCACAAAACGCGCACACAAAGAAGACCATGAACCGATGCAAGGGGGGGGGAGGGGGGCTGGAGAGAATGGGAGAGCCCGAAAATAGTTTATCGCCCAGAGGCCCCCAAAGGTCGAGTAGCTCAATGATTAATGGGTGGTTTGGGGGCGAGAATAGGCAGAGATTGTTGCTATATCTGAGAAACCTTTCCTCTCTTTTGTCGTTTGTCATTCATCATCAAAAACCTGCTCAGAAGTAATTCAGTATCAATATTTTCATGTTCTCAGTAGTGACTCATCATCAATACAATGTATCATAAAATCATGCTGTAAATATGTGTTCATGCTCATGTTCATGCACATATGTTCATGCACCTTGATCTGCAGGCGCAAAGCCTTTGGACCTGGTCTAAGCTAGGATCGCGGTCCGACGCTTCCGATTCCATTCCAGCGCGCCGTGGGCGGGCGGTTTTCGGCGGGATGGGCTTGTGTCTTCCTTACGTGGTCTTTTTTTGGCAAAGTACAATTGTTGCGTCCGCGTCCGCAGCGTCCGAAACCTAAGTGAAGCCTAAGCCTAAGCGAAGCAAAGCATAAGCCTAAGCCAAATCAAAGCCAAAGCATAAGCCTAAGCAAAGTCTGAACTAAGCCTAAGCAAAGCCTAAAATTAAGAAAGTTTTCATTGGACGCAGCAGCAGACGCGGACGCACGCATCAATTGTTTTCAGCCGTTTTTTTCGGGGAAATCCAAGTTCATTGGGCCATTGGACCGGGCGAAACGCACCACAATATTTCATTTATTACGTTTAATGCGTCGACGATCAGTGCTCAACGCCAAGAAAAACTAAAACAACGCACCACTAAAACGCTAACACATACACGCGCATGCGTGCGTGCGCCCACTCGCGAGTCCGTGCGTGCGTGCGTGCGTGCGTGCGTGCGTGCGTGCGTGCGTGTGTGTGCGTGCGTGCGTGCGTGCGTTCGTGCGTGCGTGCGCGTGTCCTTGTCCATATGCGTGTGCGTGCGTGCGTGCGTGCTTGCGTGCGTGCGTGCATGTGCGTGCGTGCGCGTGAACATGTACAGGGCGTGTGCGTGCGTGCGTGCGTGCGTGCGTGCGTGCGTGCGTGTGTGCGTGCGTGCGTGCGTGCGTGCGTGCGTGCATGCGTGCATGTCCGTGTGATCCCAGTTTTTACAGCATTAACACCTGTAAAACAAAGTAAAAAATAATAAAAAGTTCAAAGTTTTATAGCATAAACACGTGCAAAACGAAAAAGTTATAAACAAAAAGTTACAAGTACTCTTATGGCAGAGGTTTGATCCCAGGAGCTCCAGAAAAGTAACGGACATCATAGGCACTACACCATTGATCTGTTCAGAACTGTTTTCTAAACACTTCTGGTAAGTCAGAAGCACGCATAAAATGTGCTGTATTATCATATAATTTATTTATATTTGCATAACGCATGGATTACGATGGCTTCAGTAGTGCCACTCTTATTTTGATGGTAAAATGTGCCAAGCAAGCTTCATACAAAATTTCAGCTCAATCCATCCAGCAGAACTCTATGTGCTGCAGACAGAACCCACAAACAGTCATAGGTACTACTGTAGAAAAAGATAATGCTATATCTCGGGATTACGGTGTCGAACTGGAAGGCGGATGTGAGATTCATGATCACCACGGTCGATTACATATATCCCAAGCAGATTTGACACTGAATTCTCAAATTCAATCAAGCGCAATTTGCATATTCAATGCGTTGTATCTCATGCTTACGGTATCGCATTGGAAAACGGATGTGATATTCGTGATCAGCACGGTCGATTACATATATCCCAAGCAGATTTGACACTGAATTCTCAACTTCGATAAAACACGTACGCGCAATTTGCATATCTCGCGGATTACGGTAGCTTCAGCGGTGCCACTCTTATTTTGACGGTGAAATGTTGCAAGCAATCTACACACAAAATTTCAGCTCAATCCGTCCAGCACAACTCTCTGGGCAGCGTTGCAGACAAACAAACAAACAAACAAACAAACATTGTGCTTTAGTAATATAGA
>JASAMY010001042.1:0-33805 GCA_030248085.1 Paralinhomoeus sp. GSCO2_6 | reverse complement strand
GATGAGCTAAATAACCATAATTAGCACTACTGGAATTTTGATGTTCGGGAGGCTGTCAAACCAAGTTTGGATAGTCATAGTCATAGTCCGACGCACTAAAAAACCTATCAGTAGTAAAAAGTTGATGAAAATGCACTTCCAACAGCTTTTAATGCCTTAGTTCGCTGTTATTGACACTCTACTAGGCTTAAAACTCCTTGCTGCAACATTAATTTGACATTAAAAACGGTCTCTGAGAACATTTAATTAAAAAAAAAACTTGAAAACGTGTTTTTTTTATCTAAAATAACATTATTTTTACCCAAGCCTGGCGTACGCGTATGCAGTCCACCATGCGTGCGATGGTCCACGCAGTACACACCAACCACTGTACTCGCACCAATCCAAGAAAGAACAGAAGAGAGATAGCAAAACGGAGAGAGACAGCATCGCAAAACCTGACAAACAGTTGGGTGTGCTCGTGTTTCTGTGTACGATCGACGACACTACCTACCTAACAGAACGATCAAAAACAATTGACACTCGAAAGGAATCGCCTAAAGAACCCCTCGCTGGTGGATTTGATCTTCTTCCTCGTGCGCCGTTCTGCCTCCAACGTTTATGCAAATTCGCTATTGTGCGCCTCACGCTAAGTACGGTAGTGCGGACCCTACTTACTCTTACTGTATTGCCAGTAAAGAACAAAACGCAGGAAACAACAGCAACGTGCTACGCAACTTCTAAAACAACGAACCATTAATGGGTGGGGGGCTGTTGGCATGTCCGGTCCACACAACACGAATTATGCCACACCAAAAGACAATGACGACGCCAAATTAAACGCCTAGCTAAAAAAACAGCGCCAGGAAACACTGCACTAAGCTGAAAAAGCCACGCCACGTCACTAGCAATTAGCATCCAGCTGCTGCTGAAGATTAAGAAATTGTCCATGCAGAAAAGCTAAACCGCTAAAGGAAGAGAGTATCAATTTTAAAATGGGCAGCAGCTTCTTACACATGAGCAAGTGTGAAAGTGAGCGCTGAGAGCAAGTGTATGCCATGTCAGTGCCCACCTGCATGTATTGGACAAGAAACCTCCCACACAACTCATGAACCAGTCAGTGTCAGATTGGGCCTCCAACAGCAGTAGGATGCATTATGACGCGTCGAGCGAGACAGCGAGAGTTCGGAGCCATGTCTCCCACTGTGGTCAAAGTGCCGGTGGTAGTACTACTACTCGTCGTCATCCCCCTCGTCATCATCGTCGTCTTCCTCGCCCTTGGCATCGTGTTTCCGCTTCGTTCCCCTGCCCTCACTGCCATCCTCATCTCCTTCATCATCGTCCTCCTCCTCCGCACCTCGTTTGGCAGAGCGGTGGCCATTCTCACCCTCCTCATCTCCTAATGAACATGGTAATGATTGTGTGTTCTAGAAGCTGGACAAAGTTGGTAGATGCAAACACTTGCAGGCAGACACATCGTCAACAGAAGGTTCTCACGAGTAAAATGTTCAGAAACGAAGTGTCATACAGCAGAAATACATTCAGACTTGGGTACACAATGCGTGCTGCTCCCACCTTCCTCATCGTCGACCTCGTCATCGAGACCTGAATGACAGAAACATTTCAACAATTTAATTGAAACAATTAAAACATATCCAATTCAAGCGTCTCACCATCCTCGTCATCACTGGCCTCCTCCTCCTCTTCATTGTTCTTGTCGAGGCCGTCCAGGTAGCTAATGGGACAGTAGAAGCGTTAGATGACGCACACACAATCGAGAGCGCACGCACGCACGCACTCACACGAGGTGGGGGATGGCCTTGAAGATCTTCTCTCTGCATTGGTCATCCTCAGCAACCCCACAGTCGAGCAGGTGCAGTGAGCACAGCTCCGTCAGATCCTTCTGCAATGCGATGCGTCCGTACCTGTGCTGGCCGGCGTTGATGGACAGATTAAATGGTCTGTCCACACGGCCAGACTCATGAAAGGTCCTCGGGTTAGTCATCAATATGTCCAAGCCTTTCATCTCTCTTGCGATTCTCCAAAATATCCCTTTTTGTCCGGTGGTTGACCGAAAATGCCAGCAGGTAAGTGCCAATGGCGCCGTGCCTCACCCACCACACATGATTGATAGAGCAAAATCGGGTTTACTGGCCATCGATTTACCTCCTATCTTGGGTGTTGTCGTGCTGTGCTTGTGTTTTCGCGCTTTTGACCGTCCTGTTTCGCAATTTGCATAATTTGCTGTGCTTGCTTTTGCTATAATGTGAATAGTGTGTATGGTATACAAGGTCGCCAGGCCTCAGCTCTTTGAAGTCTGGATTTCGTTCCATTGAGGTTGAGGCGCGTCAGGTTCAGCGAGGAAGGTTGGCAGGCTGCCGCTCAGGTCGTTGTTCGCAGGTTCAGCTGTAGAATTCTTCCAATCAATTTTCTAATTAAGCTTGCAAGCATCTACTCACGTTCTCCAATTTCTCAGCTTGGGAAAGCCTTTAAGTGAGGTGAGAATTACAGCTGGCGAGACTCAGCGAGCGTAGCTCCTGAATTCCGACGTCAGACCGCTCAGTTTGCCTTCGCGCTCCGCAATCCGTCAGGAATTAGGTCCGTGACCTTGAACATTTTTGAAATTGAGAGAATCGCAACACAACAAAAATTTGGCACCTCTCCAACTGGCCGGCCGTCTAGCTCGGATTCAATGCGCTGTACCATGATAATTGCTGAACTTTTCGGCGACGAGCGGTGAAAGAAAGATGTAATTGCACGCACACAACACAGCGACTAGGCGGCTATTTCCTGCTCTTGTTGTCCTGAAAGAAAAATGAGGAGAATTTTTGCAACGCGCGCGTTAGAACTCGGCGTAACCTAGGCATACTTTTTTAATCAGTACTTTTCTAAACATCTCGCGTTTAAACGCGAAACAACCTTTTGGCACATCGGCCCCTAACCCGTGGCGTTCCGTCTCTTCCCGTTACGTTACGAAATCGCACAATATTATTACTTTGTGTGTAGATTAATTAATTAAATTAATCGCTCCTTTTGCATGAGCAAGCATGGGCAACTGTCTCGGCTCGGCGGAGGCGAAGTCGGCGCCCCGACGCCCGAGTACGCGTCGCAAGCGGTCCGTCCCTGTCGTGTCGAGTCCGCAAATGAGAAAATCCTCGAAAATCACTTCGAATTTTTACACGAATCCCCCAAAATCCAACAGCACCGAGCAGCTGTCGTCACAGGTGAACAGGACACACCCGGTGTTCCAGAGGAATTATCTGAGAACATAGTAGTGTCTGTGTCTTTTAAATTTAATCGTGAAAATGATTTTGATTTCAGGATACTTTTCTGACGGAAGTGGAGGTTGGTGCACCGTCAACGTCCGCCTCAGCGGCGCCCACACCCCGTCCCGACCGGCGCAGCTACAACAGCCACCAGAATCAGAATAATTTTAATAACAACAATAATAATTATAATAATAACAACAATTACAATATCGCCAGCAGCAATATCGTCAACAGAAATTTTCATAGAGACCAACGACAGCGGCTGTCCGAGAGATGTGAGCTTTTATCTAAATGTTTATGCTGTTAATGCTGTTGGTTTGTTTGTTGAGATAAATGTTCGAATCAAATTTGAACTTTCGTGTTGGTTCAGAATCCTCTATGATTCTTTTTTTCTCAGAAGCGAAAATGCCTGTGAAATGTCTAGTATATTTCATTTTGTCTGTGTCTCTCTGCGACAGAATTTGTATACCGAATGTTTTGTTTTGTATAATATCAAACATTTTTCCATTTTTTTTCCAGTTCTGGCATTGTTTGATTTTAATTTCTTCATTTTTCAGTACTGGCAGTGTACTTGGTGGTGCTCTATAGTTACGAGTCGCGTTCCGAGGGAGAACTCGCCCTGAAGAAGGGCGATAAGCTCAAGCTACTCGACGAGAGGTGTGTGTGTGCGTGCGTGCGTGCGTGTACGTGTGTCGGTCTGGAGTGTGTGCGTGCGCTTCCGGTCGCTACCGCTCCTACTCGGTTACTCATAGGCTATTGATTGTCACGATACACACAGCTGTTATGCGTAACTGTCTGTCTCTGACGCGTCGCTTAGTCAACTCGCATTTTTATGCAAATAAATTTACCAAATTAAATGAGTTAATTTTCAGTTCCGACGAGTGGTGGTTCGCCGAGCAGGTGAAGACGGCCCAGCGAGGCTACATTCCGCGCAATTTCGTCGCAAAGTGCCATAGTCCCGAATCTGAAGAGTATTTTTTTTTATATTTTTTTTTATTTTTCAATTTCCGCGACGAAAACTGAACCTTGTTTTCCAGCTGGTTTATGGGTAAGGTGCCGCGTCAGCAGGCCGAACGGATGGTGCTGGCCGATGGACTGCCGAGAGGCTCCTTTCTCATCAGGGAAAGAGACAACACCGCCAGCATGGGAGGTGCGTGCTTTGTAGCGGCACTCTCAAAGCACACGCACTTGCAGTTTGTAACCCCTGTGTACCCCCCCCCCCCCCTAATAGTGTCATCCCCCGATGTACAGATCCCCCCCCCCTCCCCCTCTACCCACTCCTTGGAGGGGCATACAGTGGTGTATTTTACCCAATTAATTACCGAAGAACGTGAGAAGTGAAATTGTCTTCCTTTCACAGCCGGGTGTCGTTGGGTATCGTAGCGCATACATGTAACCGGGTTTTTGAAGGGGGGGGGGGAGGGTCGGAGACCATTCTGGGGGGGGGGGGCATACCTGTAACTGGGGGGGGGGGTTTTCCCTCCCCCCCACTTGCTGGTTTTGACCCTACCCACGCCCCCCCAACCCCCCCCCCCCCCAGAAATTTGAAACTGAAAATGGTAATGTGTTTTGTATGGTGCTTTTGAGCAAAAATCGCCCAAAAAGTACCTATATTGGGTTATTTACAGTGTATTTTGACTAAAAAGTGCCTATTTTAGGGTTTTTACAGTGTATTTTTGACTAAAAATCAACCAAAAAGTGCCTATTTTTTCCTTCCCAGACCCCCCCTCCTCCAGATTTTCCACCCCCCCCCCCCACCCCCCCCCCCCCCAGAAAGTGCCCGAACCCTCCCCCCCAGGTCCAATTCCCGGTTACAGGTATGGGGGGGGGGGGGGAAGCAGATTTGAAGAGGGAGGGGGTGTCAGAGGGTAAAAAAGTGCACCTAAATAGTGTCTAAATAGGCACTTTTTGGTCAAAAATAGGTTAAAATAGGCTATAAATAGCGTTATTTAGCTGTTTTAGGGTAAAAAACTCTAAAAAAGGCGAAAAATACACTACTTTTTACAGTTGTAGACAAGTTGGAAAACTTTTGAAAAATTCTGGGGGGGAGGGTTGGGGAGGGGTAACTTTTGACCTGGGGGTGGGTAACCCCCCCCCCGTTAAATGTATGGCTTAGCGTGCCCGGTTAATTGGTGTTAAGTGGGGTGGGGTCAATTTGTGTATCAGGGGGTTATTCAGAGTACGCGTTGACGGTGCGTGACCTGGACGGCCTGGACGCGCCCTGCTTCAAGCACTACAAGGTCAAGAGACTCGACAACGGCGGCTTCTACATCACCGCCCGCAAGACGTTCGCCTCGCTCAAGGAGCTCGTCAACTACTACAGAGGTCTGTGGCTGAAGAAAGACGATTTTTTTTGGTTCGATAACTACTGAAAAATCTGTTCTGGCGCAAGTTTTTGCACGTACTACAAACTGAGAGTTGTAATGCAAACGCCTTCTGACTCGAGTGCATAAGACAAAAAAAACGCTTGTGTTTACCTCGAAACCGGTTTACAAACCGGTTTCAGCGTCCTCAAATGGGCTGTGCTGCGAGCTGACGTTCGCCGTGCCGCGTCTGCCCCCATCGAGGCCTGGTCTGTCCTATGACACGGAGAAGAACTGGGAGATACCCCGACACGAGATCAGTCTTCTGACCAAACTGGGTCAGGGCTACTTCGGAGAGGTCTGGTATGGTGAGTGCCTCGGCTTGTTGGGCAGACTTGTGGATTTAGAAGGGGGGGCCGGGGGGGGGGGGACAGACTGTAAACGCTCCAAATACTCCCTGCGGCGGTTCAATCGTCTGGGGTGTAAAACGAAAAAATGAATGGGTGGAGGAGGGGGTGGGCTTACAGACTTGAAGGAAGGTCCATATTTTGTGTGGCTGCACACACGCGCACCACACACACCTTCTAACACCCTCCCATCCCAGCGATTGCAGGCAAGTGGCAGGGCTCGATCGAGGTGGCCGTGAAGACGCTCAAGGTGGAGGGCGGCATGTCGCCTGAGAACTTCCTCCGGGAGGCGGCGATCCTAAAAAAGTGCAACCACCCAGGCCTCGTGAAACTCTACGCGGTCTGCACCCGGCAGCGGCCCATGTTCATCGTCACGGAGTTCATGCCCAACGGCAGTCTCCTCAACTACCTGCGCAAGGGCGCCGGACAGTTCCTGCAATTGGAGGCGGCGGTAGACGTCTGCGCTCAGGTGGGTGTTGAAAATGATTTTCTAACGTGTCTAAATTTGCAAAAGTGCGTGTTGTTTCGTGTTCTTTTCACTGTATTTTTGCCTTAAAGCATCGATTTACGCTGCTTAGACCCTATTTTCACCGCACATAGAGGCTATTTTGGTGTACAATTTCTCCGTTGCATAGTACGCGATGTTGGACACCTCCTCACGCTTGCAGGTGGCCAGCGGCATGCTGTACCTGGAGCAGCGTCGGATGGTGCACCGCGACCTGGCGGCGAGGAACGTGCTCGTGGGAGAGGAGATCCACGGCTGTCCGCTCGTCAAGGTCGCCGACTTCGGCCTGGCCAGGGTCCTGCACGAGGAGAACGCCTACGAACCCAAGGGTCGGTAGCGACATTCCTGTAACCGGGTCTGGAAGAGTGGGTGGTGGGTAGCTGGCCGATTTTGGGTGGGTCGGTCTCCGAAGGAAAAAGTGGGTTGGTAGTTGACCATTTTTTGACTTATACTTATACTTTTTGGTCAAAAATGGGTATAAATAGGGTCTAAACAGTGTTATTTAGCTGTTTTATGGTCATATAACACGGCAAAGCACTGAAAAACACCAACCGTTACTCACTTTTATCGTTTTAGACATGACGAAAATCCTTTGGGAAAATTCTGGGGGGTCAGGGGGGGGGGGGGAGTTGGGTGGGCGGCTTCTCGAGCCAGCTGGGGAAGGGAGGCATAAACGCTCGCTTTTCCATGGGGGGGGGTTGGGAATTGGGTTTGTTGGTCCCACAAGCCACAACCATACCTGAAACCGGCCTTTACTGCATAGTAGATGACAACGTGAATCGAATTTCTAGAAAGGACCAAGTTCCCAGTGAAGTGGACAGCACCGGAGGCGGCTCTCTACAGCCGATTCACTACCAAGTCCGACGTCTGGTGCGTTCCTTGACAAGCCATTGCCCGCTGACGTTACAGCGCTCAATCAAAACCCTTTCAGGAGTTTTGGAGTGCTCATCTACGAGGTGGTGACTCTCGGCCAGGCCCCATATCCTGGTTGGTTTGTCAGTCCGTCTGCAGCCTGTGTGTATTTGGTCAGTCACCCAGAGGTGTTCCTGCCTGACAATCGATGTGGGGGGGGGTTGATCCTTTTTTATGCTGGATTGCCTGAAGCTGGATGGTGACCTGTGTGTACCTAACCCCTACCCAGTAGGACCTATGCAGTTACCCACTGCAGGCCGTAGCAACGTCGAGACGGTGGACTCGGTGTCAAAGGGCTACCGGATGCCCTGTCCCACAGGTTGTCCCCTTCCTCTCTACAAGGTGATGCTCCACTGCTGGGATGCCAGCCCCGACAAGCGACCTACCTTCGAGCACCTCTACTACCTGCTGCTCGACTACTTCACGGCCACCCAACCCGACTACGCGCCACCCAGACTCGACTGAGTGCGGTTGCAAGAGAAAAAACACGAAACAGAATTTTGCAGTTTTTGAATTTTTTTGGCGCCAAATGCGGCGACCCAACGCTCAGAAGAGAACAGTGTATCGATAGGAGCTATAACGGTGCGTTCACTTTGGTGGCGTGCAGTACCACCGCGTTTTTTGGTGGATGGGTTTAAGTGTGGTGTGAAAGGAGCTGGAAATGGACGTGTCTAGGTAAAAATTACATTTACAGAAACCCCCCATTTGGTAGCACTGGGGGAGGGGTTCTCCGTATGGGTCCAGTCTTAAAAACGGTTTCGCAAAAAAAAAGCTTCTCAAATTGGATGATTTCGCAACGAGATGTTGTATGATCCACGCTGCTTTATCGTTATTGTTTATGTTTCAATGCTATTTATCAGCTGTTAGCAAGGTACCATTTCCAGCACTTTTTCCCGCTATACGCGCTCGCGCTTTGACGCTGACTGGCATTTTACTTAGCTTCTAAAAGCCCGTTCTTGCTTTGTCCAGATTTTTCTGCGTGTGTATAGGCATTCGTTGCGCGTAAACCTTTTTTGTACGTTTCTTTGGTATTCCCCACACACCACACTTTGCATAAGCCTGTAGCTGATGTTGGTATTACGCGCAGACCTGCACATAATCAGTGAACGTTTTTCGTTGTTTGCTATTTGCGTGCCTGCCTGCCGCCGCACAGAGTCACTTGGTCGCCGCGTGATGTATATCTTTCGAAAGACGAACATTCAAATTTGCGCAAATTTACATATTGTTCGATCGTTGTTGTACCTACGTGGAATTTGACGGAGTTGCCGTATGCTTCTTTTTGTACGACGCCCACGCATTAGGGTGCACGCATGTGTGGTGCACGCGCTTGCCTTTTACTTGAAAGCGTTGCATATGGAAGTTTCCAATCGATCGATTTTCTCTTTCTCTCTCAAATGTACGCGATCGTCTGAATGCTGTTTTACGATTTCCGTGTGTTCTATATTTGCTGGAATTGAAAAGCGTATCCCAAAGTACACGCGTCCAAGTTTAATTTTAAATTTTAGCAGATCTTTACACATTGTTAAAATAGGCGAGTACAGTATCCAACTAGTGCTACAAATGTGATGGGTTTCTTCACCTTTGAACAAAATTCCAGTGTTACATTTTATATTCCATAGGCCTAGATCGTTGTAATGTTTGTTAGGTACCCAAGGTTTAGTAACAGCGATCAGCAAACAAAAATGGTTTGCGCGATGTCAAAGTTTTACCGTAAGACGCTTACTGCTTTCTACAATGACGAACGTAACATTATAGAACCTGTTTTTGCTGCCTTAGCTGGCTCTTTGCCGAATTATCTGCGCGCTTGGGTTGTCTTAGGCCGCTAACACTTCACAGATAATATGTTTTGCCTTTTATCGCGCGATTGTTTAGAAAAAGTTACTGATTAAAAAAGTTACGCCCGAAGTGTTACGCCCCTAGTGTTGAACGTGCGCGTTGCAAAAATTCGATTTTTCTTTCAGGACAACAAGAGCAGTGAAAGAGCCGCCTAGTCGCTGTGTCTGCGTGCGTGCAATTACTTCTTTCTTTTACTCGTCGTCGTCGAAAAATTCTGCAATTATCATGGACAAGCGCATCGAATCCGAGCTAGACGGCCGGCCAGTTGGAGAGGTGCCAAATTTTTGTTGTGTTGCGATTCTTCTCAATTTCAAAAAAATGTTCAAGGTCACGAATCTAATTTTGGACGATTGCGAGTGCGAAGGCAAACTGAGCGGTCTGACGTCGGAATTCAAGGAGCTCCGCTCGCTGAGCCTCGCCAGCTGCAGTCTCACCTCACTTAAGGGTTTTCCCAAGCTGGAGAAATTGGAGAACGTGAGAGACGCTTGCAAGCTTAATTAGGAAAATTGATTGGGAAGAATTCTACAGCTGAACCTGGCGAGCAACGACCTGAGCGGCAGCCTGGCCAACCTCTCGTGCTGCCCCAAACTGACGCGCCTCAACCTCAATGGGAACGAAATCGCAGACTTCAAAGAGCTGGAGTGCCTGGTGCGACCTTGGTATAGCAAACATATATTTCCACATTAGAGTCAATCGAGGCAGCAGTCAAATTTGTGGTCAGCATTTGAGTAAACAGGTACGTGTTGCAATAAGCTGGTCGAAAATCGACAAGCATCAGTGTGCACCGACAATTTGGCGACTCAGTGGCCAGGATAGGAGGTAAATCAATGGTCAGTAAACCCGATTTTGTCGATCAATCATGTGTGGTGGGTGAGGCACGGCGCCATTGGCACTTATCTGCTGGCAGTCATGAGTCAACCACCTAACTAACATAGACATTTGGAAGAATACCAAAAAATAAAAGGTACAATGACGACGAATGAGAGGATGTACCTTCCTTCTGGTGTCTGTACAGACCGTTGAATTGGTCCATCAACGCCGGCCAGCACAGGTACGCACGCATTGCATTGCAGAAGGATCTGACGGAGCTGCGCTCACTGCACCTGCTCGACTGTGGGGTTGCTGAGGATGACCAATGCAGAGAGAAGATCTTCAAGGCCATCCCCCACCTCGTGTGAGTGCGTGCGTGCGTGCGCTCTCGTTCGTGTGTGCGTCGTCTAACGCTTCTACTGTCCCATTAGCTACCTGGACGGCCTCGACAAGAACAATGAAGAGGAGGAGGAGGCCAGTGATGACGAGGATGGTGAGACGCTTGAATTGGATATGTTTTAATTGTTTCAATTAAATTGTTGAAATATTTCTGTTCTTCAGGTCTCGATGATGAGGTCGACGATGAGGAAGGTGGGAGCAGCACGCATTGTGTACCCAAGTCTGAATGTATTTCTGCTGTATGACACTTCGTTTCTGAACATTTTACTCATGAGAACCTTCTGTTGACGATGTGTCTCTGCCTGCAAGTGTTTGCATCTACCGACTTTGTCCAGCTTCTAGAACACACAATCATTACAATGTTCATTAGGAGATGTGGAGGCTGAGAATGGCCACCGCTCTGCCAAACGAGGTGCGGAGGAGGAGGACGATGATGAAGGAGATGAGGATGGCAGTGAGGGCAGGGGAACGAAGCGGAAACACGATGCCAAGGGCGAGGAAGACGACGATGATGACGAGGGGGATGACGACGAGTAGTAGTGTACCACCACCGGCACTTTGACCATAGTGGGAGACATGGCTCGAACTCTCGCTGTCTCGCTCGTACGCGTCATAATGCATCCTACTGCTGTTGGAGGCCCATTCTGACTCCGACTGGTTTATGAGTTGTACGGGAGGTTTCTTGTCAAACGCGTGCAGGTGGGGGGGGGGGGGGGGGGGGGGGGGGGAGGGGGGGGGGGGGGGGGGGGGGCGGGGGGGGGGGGGGGGGGGGGTTTTGAGTTGTGTTGGTGTGTTGGGTTTGGTGGGGGGGGGGGGGTATAGGGTGTTTTTTTGTGTGGTTTTGACATGAGATCTTTCTTTTTTGGAGGGGTGGGAGGGGGGGGGGGGGGGGGGGGGGGGGGGGTGGCGGGGGCCCGCCCCCCCCCCCCCAGTTACAGGTATGGTGCGGGTGGGAGGGTGGGCACTGACATGGCATACACTTGCTCTCAGCGCTCACTTTCACACTTGCTCATGTGTAAGAAGCTGCTGCCCATTTTAAAATTGATACTCCCTTCCTTTAGCGGTTTAGCTTTTCTGCATGGACAATTTCTTAATCTTCTACAGCAGCTGGATGCTAATTGCTAGTGACGTGGCGTGGCTTTTTAGCTTTGTGCAGTGTCCTGGCGCTGTTTTTTTAGCTAGGCGTTTAATTTGGCGTCGTCATTGTCTTTTGGTGTGGCATAATTCGTGTTGTGTGGACCGGACATGCCAACAGCCCCCCACCCATTAATGGTTCGTTGTTTTAGAAGTTGCGTAGCACGTTGCTGTTGTTTCCTGCGTTTTGTTCTTTACTGGCAATACAGTAAGAGTAAGTAGGGTCCGCACTACCGTACTTAGCGTGAGGCGCACAATAGCGAATTTGCATAAACGTTGGAGGCAGAACGGCGCACGAGGAAGAAGATCAAATCCACCAGCGAGGGGTTCTTTAGGCGATTCCTTTCGAGTGTCAATTGTTTTTGATCGTTCTGTTAGGTAGGTAGTGTCGTCGATCGTACACAGAAACACGAGCACACCCAACTGTTTGTCAGGTTTTGCGATGCTGTCTCTCTCCGTTTTGCTATCTCTCTGTTCTTTCTTGGATTGGTGCGAGTACAGTGGTTGGTGTGTACTGCGTGGACCATCGCACGCATGGTGGACTGCATACGCGTACGCCAGGCTTGGGTAAAAATAATGTTATTTTAGATAAAAAAAAACACGTTTTGAGTTTTTTTTTTAATTAAATGTTCTCAGAGACCGTTTTTAATGTCAAATTAATGTTGCAGAAGGTGTTTTAAGCCTAGTAGAGTGTCAATAACAGCGAACTAAGGCATTAAAAGCTGTTGGAAGTGCATTTTCATCAACTTTTTACTACTGATAGGTTTTTTAGTGCGTCGGACTATGACTATGACTATCCAAACTTGGTTTGACAGCCTCCCGAACACCTCCAATCCAGTAGTGCTAATTATGGTTATTTAGCTCATCCAGGTTGCTACTAAGTAGGTATGCAGGGTTTAAACACACTAAAACCGTCGTTTTTGCCTACTTTTAGCACTTTTTGGACGATTTTGACAAAGTTTTTTTTTAATTTGAAGAAGTTCCAGTTAAAAAAGTTGTTTTTTTTTTTATTTTGCTCAAGCCTGGCTTACGCTCATAGGGTCACTCACAGGGTACGCTCGATCTGGGCAGTGCATTTACCGTAGTTCCTCTAACTACCTATGTAGCTCTAGCTATTTTGTGCAGCCTGTGTACTCACAGGAACTATGGTTAGTATGTACATGTGACAATGGCAAGAAGGGTACGTTGAAAGTGGTACTATGCAATGGCTAGAAGCTGCGTATATATACATGGCTACAAGCGATGTAAATTACACTACGCGTAGTGTGCGCTCGTTGTAATGACTCTACATATCTATCAGCCAGTTTGCATTTTGAATTGCGCTCAGCCGCCGACGCTCACACCTTGGTCACGCTGTAAAACAAAATGGCGACTTTCACACACCTCTTGTGGTGGTTTGGCGTCTTGGCTGGCGCGCAAAACAACGCACATGCGATAGAACAGTCGCCGCCTATTAGCGAACCCCTCTGTGGACAGTCGGATACGGCGATCTACAAGATCGTTGTGGACGAAGAATCAAAGGTTATCCAGCAATTCTGCAGAAAAATCGAACCGGAAATCTGTCTGGTACTGTACAGCGTAGCTGTGTGTATACAACTGTACGTTGAACGCTATAGCAGCAGTTCAGAAAACCGTGCCTTGCGACAAGAGCGACGACACTGTTTTCATTTCTCATTTGTCCCCAGGCGAAGCGAGCGCTGCTCGGAAGGTGGGTCACACTTTATATCTGTGCACATATAGCCATTCTGGCATAGACCATGCGGCGGGTCCCCAAAGCTTAGAATTCAGTGTCTGTGTCTGGGCGAATGTCCATCAATATTCTCTGCGGCGTGTGTGTATCCCACTCGTTGATTCGATTAATGACAGGCGCTGTGCGTACAATCGTTTTGTCAACTTTGGAAACCGTTGGTATGTACATGTCCCCCCCCCCCAAAAAAGCTTATCTATAGGTAGCTAATTTTCAGCGACTTTAATACAACCGCCGCACGCCCACTGCACTGCATAAGAGCGTCATTCATTTCCCTTCGTTCCCTCTTGCGTCAGAGCCCTTCTTCCTCCGTTGTTTTACGACGCCACAGAGTGTTGGACGGCATCGCCATAAATTTCACGGCGACGCGTGGGGGCAACGCGTGGCCCACGCAGCTAGACGCATAAACCTGGAGCACGAAAAAAACACTAGTGCACGTTCGATTAATTATTCATGAGTGAAACAAGAGCACTAAATGAAGAGAAAGCACAATGTATACAGACAATACAGCGATGCCCAAGGAACCGTAAGCACACGAAACGGCGCGAAATTCGGAAATACATAGTGTTTAGCCCGCCCGGATCTGCAAACGCAGTTCCGTTCTTCAAGCGGAACACTGCTGGCGCCAATCGCTGCCTCCTCTACTAGTGCTCGACTTCCGTCAGCGGGTCAAGTGGATCAATTTGCGCAAAAGGTGCGGGCGATGGATGACCTGTACCTACTGTATGTATGCTTGTTTCGGTGCACGCTGTTGTGTTAAAAGAAATCCCATCGAGAACCTTCTAGGGAGCGCCAGGGGTGGGCGGTCGAGGTGTGCGCTGTGCGCGAGGTGGCCGACTACTGGACGGGCGCCGTGGAGGGGGATTGCGCGGCGGCGCACGCCGCGCGCGCGGCCGAGACGGCAGCGGGGCCGCTCCTCGCCGCCGCCGTCGGCGTTCCTGTGGGCGTGGCCGTGGGCGTGGGCGTGCCACTCAGCCTCCTCTGTGAGTCACCCCGTTGTCTGGGAGTGGGAGAAGAAGCGTGTCGCGCAAATAAATGAAAATGAGAGAATAGGTCTCAACGACAAGCAGCATTGCAGGCTACGGCGCCTGCTGCGAATCGGTCGAGTCGCTGCCACTGCCGAGTGGCCTCTTCTACGATAGAAGCTACGACGCGACGTACAGTGCAGCGGCCGTCGTGGGAGCGCAGTACGAGGAAGGCACGACTGTGACAGTCCGCTGCGAAATTGAGATTGTGTTACAAGAATCTGGAGTGGTAATACTTACTGACTTCCAAGTGGCCGAGCTGAAGTGCAGTGCCTCGTCGCAATGGGTTGCAGTAGACGTAGCCGGCAATGTGAAACGAGCAGACACACTTGGCTGCGTTTACATTTGAAGAAGGCGAACGCGAAGTGTCCGACTGGGGTTGTATGTATAGGTACATAGTAATAGTCGCAAACAGTGCTCTCCAAGAAGCGAACTACACATACATACCAGTGTCCCCCCAGGCTCCTGAGTTAAGTTGAGGAACGGTCCATTCGGTTCGATCCTCTATCTGCGTTTTAGATTACCAAACGCAGTACATACACATACATACAACATGGTTACCGTATGTCACTGGAGTCTGACCTAACATAACCTAACCTAAGATTCACGTCCTACACGTATTTAGGGCCTATTCATGCAGCGGTCGTTTATCTTCTGCGCTCAGTTTTATGCATGTTTTTTCAACAGTTTACGTGGCCGACGTGCAGTGTGTCTGCAGTGTTTCCATGGTGTTGCCATAGGCGAACAACACGCTTGGGAGTGCAGAAGGTCTCGAGCTACCTGTTCTGTTAGGCATTTCTCAGCCAAAGGACTGGGGCGGATAGGAATTATTTCACTAACATCAGTCTGAATCATGCATTTTTTGAACTTCGCATTTAGTCTTGCCACTTTACGGATTGGAGGTGAGATTAGCATGCTTGACGTTCCGATTGGGGTATGCTTGAACGTCTTATCGTTGTGCAACAAGAAATTTTAGGACTCGCTCAGCAGAGCCATTTTGTCGACGAGTGGTGTTTTGCCTATGCCGACGTGGTCAAGCAAACTAACCTGTTAGCGTTTACCATACAGCAGTGCTTCGACGTGTGCTCTTCTCAGCAAATTGGTACAGTGTCCATAGGTATATGTACGAATATTACACTAATTCCATTCATTGCGCAGGCCAATTCGGAAGCAAGTGCTTTTGCTTCGCCAATACAAAACTGGGATCAGCGGCCGTTCCAGACCACCTCTGCAACCGGGCCTGTCTGGGGGACAAGTCGACAAGTTGTGGCGGCAAGAGCGGCTCCACCTACTACGTCAGCTTTCGTCGAAAAGGTATCCCCATTTGTGATCCACATCGACGACACAGTTGCACTGCTTTAGTCTCGGCAGGCGCTGGCGAGGCGCAGTCAACGTCAACGGCAGAAGAGCGTCTCGTCACGACCGCGGTCCTCACAGGTCCTTTGCATTCTTTTAGGACGAGACAGCTCGGGTTATTCAGACGGCTACTATCAGATCTCGCTCTCAACCGCCACCGACGCGCTTAGACATGAACACGTCGTGACAACTTCGAACCGATCGCTGCTGAACTCGACTATGGACCTCGTGTCAAGCGTGACGACCATCGAATACGGAATCACCGGTGATTCTTTGCTTTTACTTTGCACGTCCACAGGAGTGGCCACAACGTTCAACGCACGGCACGCACGGCACGCACGCACGCACGGCACGCACGCACGCACGCACGCACGCACGCACGCACGCACGCACGCACGCACGCACGGCACGCACGCACGCACGCACGCACGCACGCACGCACGCACGCACGCACGCACGCACGCACGCACGCACGCACGCAGACACGTCCCAGGCGTCGGTTTGCAACACTTCAGGCAAAAATGTCTCGATGATGAAAACGGATTACACCAGCGTTCCCAGCTCCACGTCTCCAGCCCCTCCGCTCTCGTCGAGTTCGCCTGCGACCACCAACTACACCCTGTTCCAGCTGCCGAAGGGAGACGCGGAAACTTCAACGTGGGCGCCAAGTGAGTCTGAGATCAATGACGCACATGGTATTTGAAGCTCCAACTGACTTCCACCCATGTAATCTGCAAATTTTGTTTGACTTGCTCTTCATGTACTGTTGCGTTAACAGAGCTGCTCAACTAAGCCGACTGTCGCACAACCCGACAGGATGATCACTCTTTGGTTATGAATCACGATTCATGATCAAGAAGCGATCGATTATGGATAGAGGTTGGAAGGTCGGGAGGTTGGGAGGAGAGGTTGGGCGTCAGTCGGTGCCGCTAGCAGAAAGGCGGCTCGCTCGTTGTGGATGCTGAGCATCGTGCAGGCGTCTGAGTCTAACATGACAATCTTCGCTACTTATGAGTACCAGTGTCAACTGCATGCATACCGTAAACCCTATAATTATACTCCTAGAGCACGAACGAAACAATTAGCTCCCGGGGGGCAACCGTGTATGTAGTAGGGATGAGCATGGGCCTGAAGATCTCGGCCCAGCCCGGCCCACCAGATAGTCCGGCCCATCCCGGCCCAGCCCACGCGTCAAAAACCAGGCCCAGGCCCGGCCCGGCCCATCCAACTGCTCAAATTCCAGGCCCGGCCCGGCCCGGCCCATCCCAAGAAATAAGTACAGTGGTGCACTAAAATAAGTTGTACATGTATACGTACGCCAGTTCGCGTTTTTTCACTACACATACACAGAGAATGGCGCTTCTGGCTTTACAGCTTCCAACCATTTTTTGGCCTCAAGATTGACCGTGTTTGTCAATTGAAGTTGGCCGCTCACAAAGGGTTTGTTGAGAAAAAAAAAGGCGCTGCCCATGTCTGATGTATTATCTATCGTCGCCAAGCCAGTGATGTAGAGGCGGCGCCTGGAGGGCGCCGAGCTGGCAGTCGTCACGAGCGCCTTGCTCGCGATGGACGTGAGGCTGGGCTAGCGCCAGATGCTCATGCCTTTTAGTACTACGTCGTCGTCGTCGCTTCACGTCTGTTGTCTGCTCGTCTGTGCCTCACGGTCTAAGGGCCGTGACGACAACGAAAACGGCAACGGCGACGACGACGGCAACGTCGCGACCAACGCGCTAGATTAACAGTGAGACGACGCCGTCACGACGAACTTTTAGGCGCACTCGCGTCCTTAATGCCTCCTTTCTGCTGAATAGTCGCCGTTACTTACAATATGCATAACATACAATGTAGATTCCTATGTTTCAGCCAGGAACGTCCGGCCCGGCCCGGACCGGCCCACACCCCCCAAGCGCAGGCCCGGCCCGGCCCGGCCCCCCGGAGGGGGCTGGGCTTCCGGCCCAGGCCGGCCGAGGGGCCGGGGTGGGCCGGGCCGGGCCGGCCCAGCCCATGCTCATCCCTACTACATACACGGTTGCCCCCCGGGAGCTAATTGTTTCGTTCGTGCTCTAGGAGTATAATTATAGGGTTTACGGTATGCATGCAGTTGACACTGGTACTCATAAGTAGCGAAGATTGTCATGTTAGACTCAGACGCCTGCACGATGCTCAGCATCCACAACGAGCGAGCCGCCTTTCTGCTAGCGGCACCGACTGACGCCCAACCTCTCCTCCCAACCTCCCGACCTTCCAACCTCTATCCATAATCGATCGCTTCTTGATCATGAATCGTGATTCATAACCAAAGAGTGATCATCCTGTCGGGTTGTGCGACAGTCGGCTTAGTTGAGCAGCTCTGTTAACGCAACAGTACATGAAGAGCAAGTCAAACAAAATTTGCAGATTACATGGGTGGAAGTCAGTTGGAGCTTCAAATACCATGTGCGTCATTGATCTCAGACTCACTTGGCGCCCACGTTGAAGTTTCCGCGTCTCCCTTCGGCAGCTGGAACAGGGTGTAGTTGGTGGTCGCAGGCGAACTCGACGAGAGCGGCGGTGTTGGAGACGTGGAGCTGGGAACGCTGGTGTAATCCGTTTTCATCATCGAGACATTTTTGCCTGAAGTGTTGCAAACCGACGCCTGGGACGTGTCTGCGTGCGTGCGTGCGTGCGTGCGTGCGTGCGTGCGTGCGTGCGTGCGTGCGTGCGTGCGTGCGTGCGTGCGTGCGTGCGTGCCGTGCGTGCGTGCGTGCGTGCGTGCGTGCGTGCGTGCGTGCGTGCGTGCGTGCCGTGCGTGCGTGCGTGCCGTGCGTGCCGTGCGTTGAACGTTGTGGCCACTCCTGTGGACGTGCAAAGTAAAAGCAAAGAATCACCGGTGATTCCGTATTCGATGGTCGTCACGCTTGACACGAGGTCCATAGTCGAGTTCAGCAGCGATCGGTTCGAAGTTGTCACGACGTGTTCATGTCTAAGCGCGTCGGTGGCGGTTGAGAGCGAGATCTGATAGTAGCCGTCTGAATAACCCGAGCTGTCTCGTCCTAAAAGAATGCAAAGGACCTGTGAGGACCGCGGTCGTGACGAGACGCTCTTCTGCCGTTGACGTTGACTGCGCCTCGCCAGCGCCTGCCGAGACTAAAGCAGTGCAACTGTGTCGTCGATGTGGATCACAAATGGGGATACCTTTTCGACGAAAGCTGACGTAGTAGGTGGAGCCGCTCTTGCCGCCACAACTTGTCGACTTGTCCCCCAGACAGGCCCGGTTGCAGAGGTGGTCTGGAACGGCCGCTGATCCCAGTTTTGTATTGGCGAAGCAAAAGCACTTGCTTCCGAATTGGCCTGCGCAATGAATGGAATTAGTGTAATATTCGTACATATACCTATGGACACTGTACCAATTTGCTGAGAAGAGCACACGTCGAAGCACTGCTGTATGGTAAACGCTAACAGGTTAGTTTGCTTGACCACGTCGGCATAGGCAAAACACCACTCGTCGACAAAATGGCTCTGCTGAGCGAGTCCTAAAATTTCTTGTTGCACAACGATAAGACGTTCAAGCATACCCCAATCGGAACGTCAAGCATGCTAATCTCACCTCCAATCCGTAAAGTGGCAAGACTAAATGCGAAGTTCAAAAAATGCATGATTCAGACTGATGTTAGTGAAATAATTCCTATCCGCCCCAGTCCTTTGGCTGAGAAATGCCTAACAGAACAGGTAGCTCGAGACCTTCTGCACTCCCAAGCGTGTTGTTCGCCTATGGCAACACCATGGAAACACTGCAGACACACTGCACGTCGGCCACGTAAACTGTTGAAAAAACATGCATAAAACTGAGCGCAGAAGATAAACGACCGCTGCATGAATAGGCCCTAAATACGTGTAGGACGTGAATCTTAGGTTAGGTTATGTTAGGTCAGACTCCAGTGACATACGGTAACCATGTTGTATGTATGTGTATGTACTGCGTTTGGTAATCTAAAACGCAGATAGAGGATCGAACCGAATGGACCGTTCCTCAACTTAACTCAGGAGCCTGGGGGGACACTGGTATGTATGTGTAGTTCGCTTCTTGGAGAGCACTGTTTGCGACTATTACTATGTACCTATACATACAACCCCAGTCGGACACTTCGCGTTCGCCTTCTTCAAATGTAAACGCAGCCAAGTGTGTCTGCTCGTTTCACATTGCCGGCTACGTCTACTGCAACCCATTGCGACGAGGCACTGCACTTCAGCTCGGCCACTTGGAAGTCAGTAAGTATTACCACTCCAGATTCTTGTAACACAATCTCAATTTCGCAGCGGACTGTCACAGTCGTGCCTTCCTCGTACTGCGCTCCCACGACGGCCGCTGCACTGTACGTCGCGTCGTAGCTTCTATCGTAGAAGAGGCCACTCGGCAGTGGCAGCGACTCGACCGATTCGCAGCAGGCGCCGTAGCCTGCAATGCTGCTTGTCGTTGAGACCTATTCTCTCATTTTCATTTATTTGCGCGACACGCTTCTTCTCCCACTCCCAGACAACGGGGTGACTCACAGAGGAGGCTGAGTGGCACGCCCACGCCCACGGCCACGCCCACAGGAACGCCGACGGCGGCGGCGAGGAGCGGCCCCGCTGCCGTCTCGGCCGCGCGCGCGGCGTGCGCCGCCGCGCAATCCCCCTCCACGGCGCCCGTCCAGTAGTCGGCCACCTCGCGCACAGCGCACACCTCGACCGCCCACCCCTGGCGCTCCCTAGAAGGTTCTCGATGGGATTTCTTTTAACACAACAGCGTGCACCGAAACAAGCATACATACAGTAGGTACAGGTCATCCATCGCCCGCACCTTTTGCGCAAATTGATCCACTTGACCCGCTGACGGAAGTCGAGCACTAGTAGAGGAGGCAGCGATTGGCGCCAGCAGTGTTCCGCTTGAAGAACGGAACTGCGTTTGCAGATCCGGGCGGGCTAAACACTATGTATTTCCGAATTTCGCGCCGTTTCGTGTGCTTACGGTTCCTTGGGCATCGCTGTATTGTCTGTATACATTGTGCTTTCTGTTCATTTAGTGCTCTTGTTTCACTCATGAATAATTAATGGTACGTGTACTAGTGTTTTTTCGTGCTGCAGGTTTATGCGTCTAGGTAGCTTCGAATGGGCCACGCGTTGCCCCGTAATCGCCGTAAATCTGAAATTCATGGCGGTGCCATCCAACCTACACAGTAGCTGCGGCGTCGTAAAACATGGGAGCAAGAAGGACTCTGACGCAGGAAAGAAAGAACGAAAATGAATGGCGCTTTTATGCAGCGCAGTGAGCGTGCGGCGCTGGTTTGGAAGTCACTGGAAATTGTAGTTAAGTAGGGAACTATGTTTTGGGAGTGACAAACGGCATGCAACGGCTTCAAAGTTGACAAAACGATTGTACATACGCACAGCGCGTGTCATTAATCGAATCAACGAGTGGGACACACACACACCGCAGAGAATATTGATGGACATTCACACAGACACCGACATTGCATTCTAAGCTTCGGGGACCCATCGCATGGTCTACATACGCCGGTACATGGTATATAAACATATACCGTAAATCCCCCAATGAACGCCCTGCACAGATATTTAAAGCGTGACCCACCTGCCGAGCAGCAGTCGCTTCACCTGGGGATAAATGAGAAATGAAAACAGTGTCGTCGCTCTTGTCGCAAGGCACGGTTTTCTGAACTGCTGCTATAGTGTTCAACGTACAGTTGTACACACAGGTACGCTGTACAGTACCAGACAGATTTCCGGTTCGATATTTCTGCAGAATTGCTGGATAACCTTTGATTCTTCGTCCACAACGAGCTTGTAGATTGCCGTGTCCGACTGTCCACAGAGAGCTTCGCTAATAGACGGCGACTGCTCTATCGCATGTGCGTTGTTTAGCGCGGCAGCCGAGACGCCAAACCACCACAAGAGGTGCATAAAAGTCGCCATTTTGTTTTACAGCGTCAAAGGTGTGAGCGTCGGCGGCTGAGCGCAAATGAAAATGCAAACTGGCTGACAGATATGTAAGGAGTCATTACAACGAGCGCGCACTACGCGTAGAGTAGTTCACATCGCTTTTAGCCATGTATAGCTTTCATCCATTGTATACCGTAGTAACCTTTTAACCTACCATCGCCTTTGTCACATGTACATTGTACATACTAACGTATAGCTCCTCTAAGTACGTATACTGCAAAAAATAGCTACAGTTAGGAAGTTGGAGGGACTACGGTAAGTGCACTGAAGCGCTCGCGCTCGTACCCTGTGACCCCATATGAGCGTACGCGTACGCAGCCCACCATGCGATGGTCCACGCCATACACACCAACCACTGTACTCGCACCAAACCAAGAACAGAGAGAAGGGCGAAACGGAGAGAGACAGCATCGCAAAACCTGACAACTCAACATGCAGACAGTGCTGCTCGGTGGACGTCTGCGCAGTCTCGTCTGTCTATGCGGTGCGGAGGAATGGGAATCGCCTTCCCTGGCTGGCTAACGAGCCAATGCTGCCACTGCCCCGCCTGAGCGCGGCGGCCTCCACTGTCACGGAGTTGCATCTCTTCCGACTCAAATTCATGAGAAGTGTGGACCAGCCCTTCTTCTCGCAGCTGTCTCTGCTGCTCCAGGAGCTGGCGGACCGCCTCGAGCACCTCTTTCTTGGTGACCTGATTGCTGATGGGAAACACGCTGACAGCTGGATGCAACTGCGCCTGCCGTGTCTGCGGCGGCTCGCCATCGACTGCTATTGGGAGAAGACCGCCCGCTGGGCGTTGCACTCTGTGGGCAAATGCGCCCCATCGCTGACGCATCTCGCGCTCACTGGAGACTGGGTCCTCGATTGCGAAGCTGCTGCTCTGTGGAGTGGGCGAAACGTGCAGTCGGCACCGTTCGACTACGGAATCCTTGTCGAGAGCATGCCTCGCCTGCGGCTTCTCTGTCCTCCACCGCCTGGTGGATTCTTCGGCCACCACCTGGATGGCAGTCGGCTCAAGCGGGCCATCCCATCTGGCCGGCTGAGCGAGCGCAGCTCCGCATCGTCCCCTTGGAAGTTTGGGACTTTCCGGAGAGCTTGCTGCACCCTCTGTTTGTCGACAGTCACGAGCGGCGGCACTGGCCCGGCTTCGGGCCGCACGAAGCGATCAGTGGCAACGTCCGCATCGTGGAGCGGTCGGCCGCTCTGGAGGACTTCTGGTCGGATTGGCAGCTGCGCGGATCTTCTTTTGCTGACGATCCAAGCAGCCAGTTGGGCAAGGATCTGCACTTCCTAAAGGACACTGACATCTTTGATATTCCGTACTAAGTCTTCCAGAGAGAGCACTTGACTACTCCCTTCCATGAAAAGGTTTCCCCTAACAAGGAAATGTAAACCAGGCGGAAAACTGATTGCGACACCAACAGGGCGACGTGTGCGCAAAAACTTCCCGCAAAGAGCGGCTTGTTTATGCGTGCGTGCGTGTGGTCGTTTGTGCGTCTTTGCGTGAACGAACACTACACACGTGCTGTACATTAGTTGTTGAACGTATCAGAGCATTTGATGGTGTGCATTTGACTAAGATTTGGTGGACGGAGTAGGTACGGTATGTACATACCTATGTAGTTGTATCTTTTGCATAACATGTCGCTCGTTGCCATGTTGCCGACCACATCTCACTTCCCCCTTCCTAAGCTTGAAAGGGACTTCAGCTCAGTGACCACAACAAACGATCGTCGCCAAAGGCACATTCTTCAATTGGTGACGTTTACTACAATTGACTAAGACACCAAACAACCTTCAAGATTATATTGCTTCGCGCTTTTCCAACTTAGTAATGAATCACAACCATCTGCATATTCTGGGCTCGGTTCGCGGGTCCGACCCGGTTGTTCCGCCGTCCAAAGATGCGGCTCTTGATCTTCTTCAGTGCGCGCTTCACGACGGCTTGTACCTATACCAAGTTTACTAATCTTCGCGTCGCGCTTGCTAATTTTCGCGTCGCTCACTCACCGTGGGCGACATGGCCGTGTGGAAGGCGAACACGGCGTAGCCCTGCGCGATGTTGGCCATCATCGCGAAGCCGTAGACGGAGACGCGCTGGAAGTACACGGCGCCCACGCCCAGCCCGTTCGCGGCCAGCATGAGGCAGACGTTCACCGCGACGCTCAGCCGACTGATCCTGGAACGCGCTCGCACAACTGGGGCTGTGGAAGAGTGGTGGGCTGCGAGAATTCATTTGCTTGCGGGAGAGCCCTGGCGAGACAGTGGCTGAGCGCTAATACAGAGGCTTGATGGTGGCCGATCGAGTAGGCCAATGTGAGTTCTCTAATACTTCTCCAACCCCATTCAGTGGTTGCAAGCTGAGGAGAAAGAGAAAGGTTGCCATCGGAGTGTCTCCAGGGGGTAACCGTTGGGGGGGGGGGGGGCCGGGGGGTTCTCTGTCTCGCCACGAACCTGGCGGCGCGTTGTTGGACGGCGTCGAGGAAGGCGTCGGGGAAGGGCCGGAAGCGCCACCAGAAGGGCATCTCCGCGAGCACGATCGCGGCGGCGGAGAGGACGCCGGCCGAGGTCGCGAGCAGCTGGCCGAATGCGCGCTCGTGATCGAGATTGCCATAACAGGTCCAGCTCGTGCGCAACGTCTCCGCCTCCACCAGGTTCAGCACGTGCACCGCCCACACCGCCGGACCCACTGAAGCGGATGTGAATTGCATACAGCCGTGCTGCGTACTGCATCATACAGCACAGGACGTTCCGATCAACTCTACATCCAAATTGTCAACTGGACATTCGCATCTTGATTAGCTAGGTACGCACCGTAGCCAAGGACGAGGTTGACCTTCTTGGGCCAGAATTCGCCGCGGGTGAGGATGTTGCTGCACACGGCCATGGCCTGGAGGGCCTCCAACGCCATGAAGGCGTACGTGACCGTGTTCAGGTAGTAGATGGTCACCGAGACGGCCAGGCAGAGCTTCTGAAGAGCCCAGAGGAAGTTTTCAATAGTTTTCGACACGAGACGGCGGGCTGCCAGCAGCCCAGCAGAACGTACAGTGGCGCTCGTGCAAAGGAAAACTGCGAATTGAGCTGCAGCAGCAGTTTCGGCCAGTGTCGACGGATCTCGGCGAGGCTCTACTGCTGCCGAATCGACGAGCAGCCTAAGACTATGGCTGCGACTACGACCACCACGTCGACTACAACGCCGGCAAGTCAGACAAAGACAAAGGCCGTGCAGAAAAAAAAACGCTCGGACGCTTACGTCGGACTATGAGAATTCTTTCAGGGAAGTACGACCGAGAGCTGTCCGCGGCCTGGGAAGAAATTTGACGGCTGGATGGCATATAGCAGCTGCTTTGACCACTGTCGCTTCAAGGGCGTTTGCTGGGAGATCGAACGCGCCCACTACCGCTGCTGCCTGGACAATACGCTTACGACTACGACTACAATTACGCCCACGACTACCACTAAGATTCCGATTAAGATTAAGATTGTGACTCCAAAAAGTCAGAAGGGGGAAGAACTGGGATTTTGGTTCTACGCCGGCGTCGTCGTCACAGCGGCGCTCGGCGTCCTCGTCCTCGTTCTCTGCTGCTACTTTCTCTGCAAACGCGTAAGACCAAAGCCTGTGCAACATGACATCCTCAAGTGTCGCACTATTTATTTTATTTTTAGGTCGACGAGGAAGAAGCACAGCGTCAAGCGAGAATGGAGCAAAAAAGGATGAAGAAAGAGCAGAAACAGAAGAAGAAGCAGGCGGAGCAGCTTCACTACCAGCAGGCAGCCGCGCCCTTCGGCGTTGCGGCGCCCCAGTTCGCCTATGGAGCACCGTTGGGCCCGCAACCAGTGCCAGCTGCAGCCTACGGTCCAGCAGCCTATTAGACAAGACGCGCCTCGGCTACTAGGGATGAGCATGGGCTGGGCCGGCCCGGCCCGGCCCGGCCCAGCCCGGCCCATGGGCCGGGCTGGGCCGGAATCCCAGGCCCATCCTGTGGGCCGGGCCGGGCCGGGCCTGCGTTTTGGGGGTGTGGGCCGGGCCGGGCCGGGCCGGACGTTCCTGGCTGAAACATAGGAATCTACATTGTATGTTATGCATATTGTAAGTAACGGCGACTATTCAGCAGAAAGGAGGCATTAAGGACGCGAGTGCGCCTAAAAGTTCGTCGTGACGGCGTCGTCTCACTGTTAATCTAGCGCGTTGGTCGCGACGTTGCCGTCGTCGTCGCCGTTGCCGTTTTCGTTGTCGTCACGGCCCTTAGACCGTGAGGCACAGACGAGCAGACAACAGACGTGAAGCGACGACGACGACGTAGTACTAAAAGGCATGAGCATCTGGCGCTAGCCCAGCCTCACGTCCATCGCGAGCAAGGCGCTCGTGACGACTGCCAGCTCGGCGCCCTCCAGGCGCCGCCTCTACATCACTGGCTTGGCGACGATAGATAATACATCAGACATGGGCAGCGCCTTTTTTTTCTCAACAAACCCTTTGTGAGCGGCCAACTTCAATTGACAAACACGGTCAATCTTGAGGCCAAAAAATGGTTGGAAGCTGTAAAGCCAGAAGCGCCATTCTCTGTGTATGTGTAGTGAAAAAACGCGAACTGGCGTACGTACATGTACAACTTATTTTAGTGCACCACTGTACTTATTTCTTGGGATGGGCCGGGCCGGGCCGGGCCTGGAATTTGAGCAGTTGGATGGGCCGGGCCGGGCCTGCGCCTGGTTTTTGACGCGTGGGCTGGGCCGGGATGGGCCGGACTATCTGGTGGGCCGGGCTGGGCCGAGATCTTCAGGCCCATGCTCATCCCTAGTTTCCACGCACGTGCCGCAAATACACGACTGGTCGAAACGTTACCGACAGATTCGCGCACATGCGGGAGTGAGGGACAATTGCAAGTGATACTCAAGAGCCGCTCAATGAGTTGAGGCGGCGCGCGGCTAGGTATTTGCCTATACAATTCACTTGACGCGTCTGCCGGCGTGGAGGGCTCGCCTCACCTGGTTGCGCTGACCAGACGGCAGCGAAGGCGACGACTGAGCACTGAAACGGCGCCTTTCGTGGACTGCAGCGTCACCCTGACTTCCTGGAAGGTGCAGAGTCTCAATAGCACATCACCATCCCTCCACCGTACCATGTACACACGAACCTAAACCCCTACTTGACTAACCACTGAAGGCTTACTTAGTTCTACTTCTACTTAGTGGGGACTAAGTCTATACGATAAATCCTCCAACATTTCCTCTGCTCCCCACTGACTACTCAGTCAGCTCTTTTGCTTTATCGTCACACCAGAGTACTCTGACGACGCTTCCAACTCGTCGTGCGCGCCCGAGTACTGATTGTGTATCTGACCGTCCACGCCCGAGTACGCTCTGACGTGGATGGACGTGGAACGCACTCAATGGAACGTCATTGTGGAGGAGGGAGAAGACAATTCATTTGAGTGTGGTTTAGGCAAGCTAAAAAAACCGGTAACCATGGAAGAGGTGGGACAGCGAGGCTGAACGAGCAGCGCCAGGAACACGGCTGCCTCTCGAGCAGGGGACCAGGGCGCGTCCGTCGGCAGCAGTCGGCGCCAGGCTCGGCAGACGAGTCGACAGGTCGCCAGCTGTCGCCAGTCGAGCTCGGCGAACACCTCGCTCGACAGCACCTCCCTCGGCAGCGGCAACGAGCTGGCCTGCGCCATTGCTACGCGACTTTCTGCAAGAATTCCTCGCCTTCCAACTTGGAACGCATGGGCATTGGGCAGGCATGAAAGGATGCAAAGGAGTGATTGCGGGCTGGTGTAGGAGACGCCGACGCAGCGCAGCGGGCTCTCGGCGTCACTGGTCAGCAACGCTTGCTGCATTGAGCGTCGAATGGGAATTGGTGCCGCATTGAGCAACAGACGCCAGAAGGGCCATATAAACCGCCACCGTACCCCACCGTCACCGTACCCCGTCGTAGGACGTCGGACGGATGACCGCCAAAAGTTGAAAATAGACAAACACCGTAACTGCGTGAATTGAGAATGAGATTGGTTTGGGACGGTGGGGGTTGTAGTTGTAATAGGACCGTTTGGGCGTCCGTTGCTCAGTGCGGCACCAATTCCCATTCGACGCTCAATCCAGCAAGCGTTGCTGACCAGTGACGCCGACACCCCGCTGCGCTGCGTCGGCGTCTCCTACACTCCTTTGCCCGTAAATCTCTCCTTTGCATCCTTCATGCCTGCCCATGCGTTGCAAGTTGGAACGCGAGAACCTCTTGCACGAAATTGCGTAGCAATGGCGAACGCCAGCTCGTTGCCGCTGCCGAGGGAGGTGCTGTCGAGCGAGGTGTTCGCCGAGCTCGACTGGCGAGAGCTGGCGACCTGTCGACTCGTCTGCCGAGCCTGGCGCCGACTGCTGCCGACGGGCGCGCCCTGGTCGCCCGCTCGAGAGGCCGCCGTCTCCCTGGCGCTGCTCGTCCAGCGTCGCTGTCCTACCTTCTTCGTGGTCACTGGTTTTGAGTTCGCCTTTTAAAAACCTCTCAAAAATTAATGGGCTTCTCTCCTCCATAGTGACCTTCAGTTCAGTTCAGCAACATATAGTAACCTTATTAGCCTCCCATTACAGCCCAATTTTGGAAAGAAATAGGTATCCTAATGCTAAGGACGAAGTATGGCAATTACGGTTCATGGAGCGACGTAGGGATGGTGACGTGCGCGTGTGTCTGTGTGTCTGTGTGTGTGTCTGAGGCTCTGCACCTTCCTTTCAGGAGGTCAGAGTGACGCTGCAGTCAACGAAAGGCGCCGTTTCAGTGCTGAGTCGTCGCCTTCGCTGCCATCTGGTCAGCGCAACCAGGTGAGCCCTCTACACCGGCAGACGCGTCGAGTGAATATGAATAGGCACACGCCCACATCTCATTGTACTCATTGAGAACGCCTCGAGTAGCAGCACTTGTAATTTTCCTCCACTCTGGAGTCATGGGTGTGCGTCAGTCGGTAAGATGCCACAACGGCCAAAGCGACAAAACGGCCAAATGCAAAAACGGCCAAAGTGTCATAACGGCCAAAACTGCGTTTTGCACAACTTCGACGACTGAAGCGTGCAAGGGCCCGTATTGGTGGCGTTGCGACCTTGGTTTTAGGGTCGCTGTGTGGACGCGCGTAGGGGGGAGGGGGGGGGGGGGGGGGGGCTATGTAGATCCAAATGCACTACGCACACACACACACACACACACACACACTCAAATTGACGTGGTTTTGACGGCTACTCGACGTGATTTGCAGAGACACGGGCGAGCCTGAAGTGGACCCTTGGTCCGACGAGATGGTGCCGCCGACCGAGGAAGAAACTCTGCCGCTCGTGCAGTTGCTTCGGGGAGCTTGCGAGCAGCTGCCGGCCGGCTGCCTCTCTCTGACGACCTTCCGCTTCCTGTCGCTTCTCGTGACGAGGCCCTGCGCCTTTCTCGACGCGCCCCTGCAGACGCTGCTTCGTCGGCTGTCCACGTGGTACGTATCCGACACAGTCCAGTGCCCGTCGCGGTGTCTCTAGTCTTGCTTTTCTCACGGAGCAACTGCGAGCAGTGGCGGATCCAGAAAAAAATTTTCGGAGGGGAGGGGGAAGGATTTTGCAGAAGGGTTGAACTTTTTGGATGTTGGGCCATTTTGGCAGTGGTTTGGGCACCTAATCGGTCCATGTTTTGACGATTAACAAATATAAACGGCGCCGCACGCGAAAATTTTGCTGTTTTCGACCATCTACAAGCAATTTTATGCTGAAACCTAAGCCCACTAAGCACGTTTCTTCTCCCACCGCCTATCCCTCCCCCCCCCTCTCCCTAGATTTCCGATTTCGGGAGTGGGAATTCTCCCTTTCCCCCACCCCTGGATCCGCTAGTGACTGCGAGCGTGAAACGCTTTTTGCCCCTTAATTTTGACATCCACTTTCTGCCCCCTAAAAATACACGTTTTGCCCTTTAATATACGCGGTCTGCCCCTTAATCCGTGCCTACACTTTTTGCCCCCTAATCGGCATGATCTCTGGACGCTCGTGCGGCGGGTGGGCAGTCTGGCAGCTGCAGCGGGACGCTGCGTCACTCCCCTATACTTCGTCATTTGTTCCTCCTTTCACGTCGTCACGTCACGCGGCGGCGGATACACCTTGTCATACCTACATACGCCAACGCTGCGGGTGGGTAACATCAAATTGGCTCACACGCTTATGGTGTTGCCGTGTACATACCTGCGTGCGATTGGAGGTGTATGTATGGGCTACGGGATCGCAGAGTTTTCATGGTGAATTTGGTTATTGAAGCCTCAGACGCTGCGCTGCTTGCGTTACCTCCTCCTCTGCGGCGCGAAGGCACAACTGCTGTTCTCGGGCCCAACGGGCCCTGCAGCTTCCATGTGTTGGAAGAGCAACTTTCGCACACGAATCGCAGTTCTCATTGAGAGTACCGGTCTTGTAGAAGGCAGAGGTACATAGCATGCGGTCCTCCTCTCGTCCGAAACTTCGGTGTCGAATCCAAAAAAAAATGCCTGCATGCGTGCGCGTTATTCCCGTTGATTTTGAGCGACGTAAAACCCTTTAGGTGGGCGCTTTCATGTCTGTACCGTGTCAGCGTCTGTCGTTCAGGAAGCAGCTACGTTCGCTCAGTTTGGTGGCTCACAGCAGCGCTGCCAGTTCCGCCATGCTGGACACCATTGCGTCCAACATGCCGACAGTGCTGCTCCGTGGACGTCTGCGCAGTCTCGTTTATGCGGTGCGGAGGAATGGGAATGACGATCCTGAGCTGGCTAACGAGCCAATGCTGCCTCTGCCTCGCGTGAGCTCGACTGTCACGGAGCTGCACCTCTTCCGACTCAAATTTTCGGGTCATGACCCGCCCTACTTCTCGCAGCTGTCTCTGCTGCCCCAGGAGCTGGCAGCCCGCCTCGAGCGCCTCTTCCTCGGCGACCTGATTGCTGATGGGAAAGATGAGGACGGCTGGATGCAACTGCGCCTGCCGTGTCTGCAGCGTCTCGCCATCGACCGCTGCAGCGAGGAGACCGCCCGCTGGACGTTGCGCAACGTGGGCCAATGCGCCCCGTCGCTGACGCATCTCGCGGTCACTAGACGCTGGATCGTCAATTGCATACCCGTGCTATGGAGTGCGCGAGACGCCGAGTCGGCACCGTTCGACTACGGAGTCCTTGTCGAGAGCCTGCCTCGCCTGCGGCTTTTCTGCCCTCCACCATCTGATGCATTCACCGGCCACTACCTGGAGGCCATTCAGCCCAAGCAAGCCATCTGGCCAGCCGAGCGAGCGCAGCTCCGCATCGTTCCCTTGGAGGTTCGGGGCTTTCCGAAGTCCTTGCTGCACGCGGCCTTTACCGCCACCCGGGACGGCAACCAACTGAGATACTGGCCCGGCTTTGGGCCACACGAAGCGATCAGTGGCAACGTCCGCATTGCGGAGCGGTCGGCGGCTCTGGAGGACTTCTGGTCGGATTGGCAGCTGCGCGGATCTTCTTTTGCTGACGATCCAAGCAGCCACTTGGGCAAGGATCTGCAAGTTCTCAAGGATACTGACATCTTTCGCTTTCTACAGGGTGGCCCTTTTATCTATCCCGAGTTTTGAAGGCTTTTAACTTTGCGTTTACTAAAGGAAAAGAAGCGAAATTAAGAAAAAATTTGCAGGTGGCTGCAAAAAAAGGTGAATATGTGACGCTCTTTTGTTTGAGCCCAGTTTGAAAATGTGGGGTATCAATTAAGGCATGACTCATTTATGTATAGGCACTTACGCTTTGCAGCTGATCAACTTCAGTTTGAACAAACCGTGTATAAAAACCAAACCAAACGCTGCAACACGTCACATATTCGGCATTTTTTTGTGTTCGCGTGCATAGAAAGGAGCAGTGGCAATTATAGGACTTAACTGGACTGGAACACCCCGCATTCACATATGTCGCATGACTGAATGCCACATGGTTGCGAGACAGGTAGGAGGGACCCCAGGATCTTGCGCAAGGACCACTATAAAGACATACGCACGCACGCACGCACGTACGCACGCACGCACGTACGCACGTACGCACGCAAGCACGTTGTATAGGAGCAGTGCGTTATTGGGTGAAATGCCAAAAAGGGGAATGACGAATGGAGCCAGTACCGTATGTATACCTACACATCACTAACTGAACTGTAGTGGCAATCCACGTCTCACAAATGTTAGCAAGGTGCGATTATTATTTAGGTAGGAACTTTGGCTGTGCCAGGTTGATGGTAATGACCAGAGATAGCTGAGATGTGAAAGGATTGCCATTGCGTTCTGGGTGAGTGAGCTCACACAAAAAAATGCCGAATATGTGACGTGTTGCAGCGTTTGGTTTGGTTTTTATACACGGATTGTTCAAACTGAAGTTGATCAGCTGCAAAGCGTAAGTGCCTATAGATAAATGAGGCATACCTTAATTGATACCCCTCTTTTTCAAACTGGGCTCAAACAAAAGAGCGTCACATATTCACCTTTTTTTGCAGCCACCTGCAAATTTTTCCTTAACTAGCCGCTTCAACTCAGGACTCCTGCTTGCAAAGTGCTCCAAAGTAGTTCAATGTCAATATTTTCGTGTCCTCAGTGATGACTCATCATCAATACAATGTGTCATAAAATCATGCTGCGAGTGCTCAGTTGAAAAACAACAATGGCGAATCTGTAAAGTGCTGCAGCAAAAGCCACAGGAAGTCAACCAATGCAACCAATGCACTTCTGCAATACAGGAAAAGTTCCCTTTTTTTGGTGTAACTCTTTATTCAGTCATTACATACCGGTATCCTTCAATTGTACTAATGGGGCAAAACGCAATTGTTTCGTCCGCTTCCACTGCGTCCGAAAATGTAAAGCCCAAGTGAAACCTAAGCTTAAGCAAAGCCTAAGTAAAGCCTAAGCCTGAGCATAAACATATGCTTAAGCATAAGCCTGGACTAAGCCTAAGCAAAGCCTAAAATTATGAAA
This sequence comes from Paralinhomoeus sp. GSCO2_6, assembly GCA_030248085.1. NCBI lineage: Eukaryota > Metazoa > Nematoda > Chromadorea > Monhysterida > Linhomoeidae > Paralinhomoeus > Paralinhomoeus sp. GSCO2_6. The sequence continues at coordinate 1,199 of JASAMY010001042.1, read as the reverse complement.
ATTTTCATCAGATGCAGTGGACACAGTGGACGCTGGCGCAACAATTGTTTGTAGCCCAAATTGGGCACTATACCATCTTGAGCAGACACACCATAACCCTTAGTTAGCCACCTTGGGTCTAACTTTTCAAATCTACCTATAGGCGGCTACATTGTATTTGTACAGGGCTAATTTTCGACCCCCCCACCTAATTAGATGCAAAATCCCCCCCCCTAAAAGATGTTTGACCCCCTAATTTATTGGTCCACTCCCTAATCGATTCAGCCCCAACTATGTTCGACCCCCCTAAACAGGTGTTTAACCCCACTAATTATGTACAGCGTCTTCCACTACGTCTCATCCATGCATCGGCACCAGTCGCGTCATCGGCTCGGACGTTATGTACAAGCTGTTTCCTGTAGTACAAGGGTTTCCTCTGCTATAATAGTTGGCGCCGTGGCTGCTGATCGCCAGTACCATCCTCTTGCGATTGCGATGCGACGCGAGTAATGAAGACGCCAGCAACTACGATTTCTCTTCAATGAGGTCAAGCGCTGCGCGCGAGAGCTCGACGTCGACTTCTCCCTCACACCATCGCTGCCGACAATGCTGGCGGCATCACGCGTTTGAGAAGCATTGTGCATTGCATGTTTTATGTAGAGCGAGCCATAGGCGTGCGCGTAGAACAACGTAAAGCATGAAGGCAGTGTGCTGCACCCACGCACGCACGCATGCATGCATATGATTTATACTGCATTAGGAAGCAACGTTGTGTAAACTGCTGGGCGCACGCTGCATGCCATGGATCGATCGCCAACTGCAGAAAATCAACGAATAAACAGAGAATGTGCTTTGGTAACAAGTCTTGATAGCATGAACACCTGCAAAACAAAAAAGTAATAAGCAAAAAAGTAACAAGTATCAATGGGAGAGGTTTGATCGGACCTCCTGAGTAACAACAACTACACCATAAACACTTCTGGTAAGTCAGAAGTACGCATAAAAATGTGCCATATCGCGCGATTACGGTATCGCATTGGAAAACGGATGTGATGTTTGTGATGAGCACGGTCGATTACATATGTCCCAAGCAGAATTGACACTGAATTCTCAAGACGCAATTTGCATATTCAATGTGTCGTATCTCGTGATTACGGTATCGCATTGGAAAACGGATGTGATATTCGTGATCAGCACGATCGATTACATATGTCCCAAGC